>PVKB01000021.1:0-130155 GCA_004027205.1 Ctenodactylus gundi
CTGAGAGGCGAATGCTGCCAAGAGATGACACCGAATGAAATGGAGACATGTGAAAATACTCAAGCTCACTCCACAAAATGGTGGCACATGGAACTTGAGTTGGTGCCTGTGAAAGCTCATGATTCTGTGCTCAAATAGCACAGTAGCAACTGTTTTCCTCTCCTATAGTCCATGTTGAAATCTTCATGCTAATTAGTGTCACGGCCAAATGTCACATATGGACTTAAGTGGAAATTTCTGTGTTTGATTGAAAATAGTTGATGTGAAACACAAGGGAAGAAATCACCTTGCATGGTGATTATTAAGACAAAGTCAATAGCCCTTTGAGGTACTTTATCCGTATAATTTTTATCCAGGCTCATGTATAACACCTAGCATTTGTATTAGACTGTAGATCTAATGATATAAAGTTTTTTATAGTTGATAGGCACATACAGATAAAATATCAAGTTTGAGAACCCTGAGAGTGTTAGCAAATGGTTCTAACCAAATTCTCAGTAAGAGAGCCAACCAGTATACACACAATTGTTATTTTTTTCCTTAGCTGCCTTCATTATGCTTACGTGTCATTAATTACTTTTGAGTTACTTCAATTACCGAAAGTAGTTAGTAATTGTTCTGTTTTTAACTACTGCTTTTCATCTTTTTTGGCAGAAATCTCAACACATAGGAGCTTAGGAAGGGTATTGGCAAAACCCCAGGACCATCAGAAAGAATGAGATTGTTTAATCCATATATAAGTCTTACGATGCATTTAACAAAGCCCTCTCTATTAGAAATTATGTGAATTTGGAAGACGTATAATACAAAGTCTTTGACCATGAAGTGTCTGCAATTGTGTTGCATATATAAGATGAAGCAGCTGTAGCCAACGGTCTTTTGTCCCTATTCCGCTCATCCACTGCATCTACAAGTCCTCTTGGCATGACCTCCAAAATCTATTTCAAGTCTTTCCCTGTCTTTGCCAACACTGCACTCAACGTCTCCCTCATTCTGTGACTAATGTAACAGCTCTGCAAAGAATCGCTATGGCAACTGCCCCTCTTTCCTTTTGCTTCTCTCCGCACCGAATCCGTCCTCCAAAACAGTAAGAGTAAAATTTCAAAGACAAATTTTCCTCAGGCTGAAAATTCATTACTGACTTTTCACCAAACTTGGAATTACTCCAAATTCATGGCCTTTAGGATTTTGGATAACTCGGGCTGTCCTAATGCACCCAACCTCTCTTCACACCCCTGTTACATGGTCTCAGCTGAATGAAACATAAAGGCCTTCTTTCTGATTTTTGGATACAATGTGAAACTCTGGGAAAATTTTTAACCTAAAAGTCCTACCAAGAATGTTTTCTTTTCTGATGTCTTCTTGCATAGGTCCCTTCTTGTCATGCATGTTATTTATATATAGCTGTGTAATAAACAATTCCATGTTTTAATGCTTTAAAACAACAACACTTATGTCACATTTTCTGCAGGTCAGAAGTGACTCAGCTCACTTTTTCGGGTGCCTCCAGCTCGGAACCTTTTAAAGTTTTACACTCATTATATCAGCAGGGCTTCCAGACTCTCCTATGTGGCCATGTGTTGACTGTAATTGTTCATTAGATATTGGCCTAAGACTAGTTTCTCTTCAAAGGGCTGTGGTTGTGTAAATTACTTTCCTGAGAAGGTGCGAATGCAATGCCTATCCACCCCACGCTGGGCACAGCAGATGAGCCAAATAAACATTACACCCAAATCTAATTTGGTACGCCAATGAGTTAATTGGGGTTATTTACAGGAGTGTGGGTGAGGGGTTACCTACTGAAGCATTGGTGAGAGACTACCTGGAAATGTATGGGTAGAGGGACACAAACCCAAGCAAGACTCAAAAGGCAGTAGCATTGTCAGAAATCTTACTCATATAGGGGGCACCTAACAAAAACTTCATATTCCTCCCAGGATTCATCTGCCTGGTCAGCTAATGCATTTCTCTCTCAGGGCTCCCCCTTTTGATGGTCAACAGTATTTCTTCTGGGGGACTCACTTCTTTCTGATGACATCTACAACTCCTGCTGCCATCCTGTGGCTACCTAATGACTACACCACTCCCAGAGTGAACATTTGTGATGCATTGTCAGGAGACCCTGCTCCTTCAAGAAGGAAATATCCCAGTTAGGCAGCAATCCATAACCTTTAGGAAGGTAGAGCAACTTTATACTGATACCCAGGAAGACTTGCTAGACAATGGCTGCTTACCATACGTCAACTGGTTTTCTTCAGGATGACCCAGCAAGAGAGGGAGCAAAGATGCAAGGATAGAAACTTTTTTTGTTTTGGTAATAAAAATTGGTAATATAATTTTAGAACTGACATCTCATACTTCTGCTTTAACCATTATAATGTAATCATTACAAACTAGCCACTCAGACTTAGCTACATTCAAGAAGTGTCTGAACAACAGAAAGTGAGGATCAATCTTATTAGAAGCTCTGACATCCATCTGTTCCAAGGTTTCCAGAGATTTCTATTTTATTTAAAGTACAACTGAATCTCAACTCAAGACTTTCAAAAGTAAGTCTGACCCCCTAAGAATAGTAATAATTCAAAATCCAGAGATGCATCAAGCCCAGATGTAGATAAGGCTTCTTAAGTATAGCTATAAGATTTGAATGGCTTTATCCTGGGTTTGAAGAACTATGAGACTAAAGAGACAATAAACACATAGTTAAATACAATGGTGGGATAGACACAATCTATATTTAAATTTAATTTCAAAATTGAGACAAATACGGATGCAATGGTACCAACGTATAAGCCCAGCTCTCTGGGAGTCTGAAGCAGGAAGTTCAGTAGTGCAGGCCCAGAGCCTCAAGGGAGTGTCGTAGTGAGACACTGTCTCAAAGTCAAAAATAAAGAAGCAGATGAGGACTGGGGATCCAGCTGAGTGTGAAGGCTTGGGGCACTATCCTCAGTCACAGTTAAAAACAATGAGATATAACAAGTTACTGGTCCATAGGAATCCTGAAATCCAGTCGGGCTACTGTAAAAGGTTTATGGGTTAATTTTGAGGCCTGAAAAGTAATTTGTTATGGTATCAGCTTTCCTCAATCCCCAGTACTACTTTTCATTCGTCGTTCCTTTCCCATGAAAGGCAGTGCGTGTTTTCAGCTCCGTCACTGTCTCATAATTGCCAGTAGAACTATGAATGTCCGATTGCACCTTACTCCTTGTGCTAATTCTGTTTCTTTCACTCCCTTCTAGTAGTTTTTCTGCTGTTGATGTTCTTTGACATGTGGACCACTTACACAGTATTTCACTGAAGTTTCCTCAAAAACTTTATTTGTGGATCTCTTCAACTACTGAAAACTGAGTCCTTTTCTTTGTATCTTGGGTCCTGCTAAAATGATTGAGGATAATGCCTACAAGATTCCTAATGATCCCATTGCTTAACAGAGGGATTATGTGAGTCTCATACTAAGTATCTCAAAGCTCTTTTTGTGTGACCACATGTGTTCTGGAACAAAACGTTTCATCTTTCTAAGGTCTCAACAATGTTTACACTATGATTTTCTTGAAGAACCTGGATGTAATGTTTACTTAGACATAGCAGTTTCTGTGAATCAAACGGGTATCACGGTATAGCTAAATGGGTGCTTGAGGCCCAGTGTCTCTCAAAGTGTTGACAGAGTTGTCATCTAAGATGGCAGTGCTTGACTGAAAACCGATCCTCTAAAAAATGAATTCATGTAGCTGTTGTCAGTGTTCGCAAGCCCATGCATCATTATTAAGGAACATCAGTTCTTTGCTATAAGTGCCACTGCAAAGCCAGTTCCCCAGCAAATTTTTGGGGCAGAGAGCTCAGTGAGAAGTCAAAACTGATCCACGACCTTCTTGTAACTTAATCTCAAAAGTATTACCCTATCGCTGTTGCAGTATTCTCTTTATTAAGAGAGAGTCAGCAAGTCCAGTCCACATTTCAAGAATGGGAATTATAAGGGTATAAATATCATTATGTAAGGAGAAGTAGGGGGCAGCTTAGAAGGCACTCAATGCAGGGTCAGTCACTATTTTGTCCTATATTAAATCTTCTTATAATAGGTTTATTTGATAGTTTTGAATTTTTATTTGTCTATGCATTAATTACCTGAAACTAAAGCTCAGAGTACAAAGCTCACAGATAAACCAAAAGGAAGTTAATACAAGATTAAAAGAGCTAGAAATGAAGGACAACACCAGATCTGCATTTTGGACTTAGAAAAAAAAGAGGGCGAAGATCAAGGCTAACGTAGACGAAAGCCAAGGTCTGCTAGTTAAGGATAAAGACGTCAGATGAAAGCTGGGAATCAAACCATTCTGCAAAAATATGAATCTCTAGATTTTGGGTGGCCTTGAGTTAGAAGAAAATTTTAGGAGGAGAAAATTATATGCCAGCTCTTTGGAGAAGAGAATATAGATTTCAGGAATTGCAAAGAATCTGACAGAAGCAGGGGAAACACAGAGAGACAAGATGTCTAAAGAGATCTCAATAAAATAATGCCTAATTTAATGGGCAATTTGAATAAATATTTGGAAAAATGCTGGTTCTTCTACCTGTTCTTTATGAAACCATTCTAACTTGACTCTACATATATCTAGGCACATTATTATCTTGGATTAGGATGCTTTGTAATGTACCCAAGGCAAAAGCCCCTAGGCATATATGAAAAATAAAGTTCTCTTAAGAATGTTTTCAATGCTTCTACCTTCATCAGGGCTCCTGAGATGATGGAGGAGTGTTAGCAAGACTGGAACAGATCACCAAGAGAGGGAATTAGGGTATTTGGAGGGACTCTCAAGCTATAAATTCAATACCCTGAGATTATTAGCAAATAGGGTTAAATAATCACCTTGAAACCCACAGAGAAAGAATTTTTCTTTCTGTCTCATTCAAGTGGAACCCAAGCTGTCCCCAGGATGTTCTCAACAGCTCAACAATCCCGTTAGCCTGTGCATCTTAGAATCTCAGCCCACATTTGCTGAACAGAATTACGTTGGACCTCTAGTTCTGCAATGGATTCCTTAGTGTGACGGAGATGGTTCCTCTGGGTACTTAGGATTTAGTGTGTCCTCGTATGTGACAAGAAGATTGGCTTCAGTATTTGTACTAGATTGCAAATATATTCCTCTGTGCTCAATGTATGCATTTGAAATCATCAAACAAGCTGGTGTTTAGTCAAATTGCTAGACTTCATCATTCCTAAGATCTTTTTCTTGCCCAATTATCTTGCATAATATGTCCAAGACAATTTGTCACTTGCACAAAAGAGGATATTATAAAAATTATGCTTTTATACTATCTTGAATTGAATCAGACTCAACTGATCATGTTTTGTCTGATCCACACAGAGAAAATTCAAAACAGATTGTTGAGCAATACTTGTCACACTGTTTATCACCACATATCACTTATAACGTGGTAAAATCAAAACCTCATTTAATTATATATGTTTAGTAAAATAAGTTACGTTAAGCGAAATAAGCCACGCATAGTCTGTGTTTTCTTGCTCATATGTGGATTGATTTTTAACTAGAAAGGAAGACCAGATGATCAGAACGTGTAATAATGATAATTGTAGGAGGTTCGATAACAGGTACCCAGGCACCGGTAAACAACCAAAGAAATGCTCCTGTTCTGCAAAAGAGTGGGTGACCACAGCCTAGTATATATTATTTGAATAATACAATAATGTATCGCATATTAATGAATAACTAGAAAAAAGAACCCCAACATGGCAAACAAATTGATAAGGACAGAGAGGTGCTAATTATCCTAATTCCGTTACATATTGTATAAAATGTATTAAAATATCACATTATACCCTTGCACATGTAAGATGATTGCCTTAAGTCAAAAATTTAAATAGATGGTGAAAGTATTATAAATGCTCATAGCCATCATTTGATCATCATATGCTGTGTATATGTATCAAATTCTTACATTCTGCCCTATAAATTTATACATACAATTTAAATCAAATGTATTAAACATACATGTCATCCCATGTTGATTGAATAATACTTGTAATAAATTAATGAGGTATATATCTATGTATAGGGGTGACATTTTAGAGCAGAAAATAAAATTAATATTCCATTTAGGTCTTAAATATGTTGGTATTTTAAATACTCATTAAAATGTATACGTGCAAACTTAACAACAAGTATTCTTTTGAGACAGGATAATCTACCTTACAAGTTTAGTGTATTTTAGAAAGTAAACTTTTTTCATATAGTCAGCATTGCAAAAGCAAGCTAAAAAGTGAATTAAGATTAAGATTCTATGGGTTGTATATTTGACTAATATAAGAATAAAAGGCAAGTAAATATATTCCGAGATACATGTGTTGAGGATGGATGAAGAAATTAATGTAACAACAGACATTTTTTGATATACATATTTTATAGAGATAGGTTTTAAGTACATTCATAGAAGACAATGTGTCCAGTGTTTTTCAAGTTACTATTGCAAATGATGCCAATAATTTTATAAATGTAGCAATCACGCATGCATTACTGAAGAATAGTTTTCACCATGATGAGAAGGAGCAGCGATGTGGTTCAGTCAAACGCGTTGTTTCAGCCATGACTGCAGCTGTACACTCATGGGTAGATCTATGCCGCTGAGAGTTGTCAGTGTTTTCTTTATTACTGTGTTCTTGCAAAAAGTGCAAATATTTTTTTTTACAAACAATATATTTGACCAAGAACATGTCAAATGGACTGATATGCCTCCTTTCCCCCATTGCATTCTGAATTGTGTTACCATCATATTGCTTACAGAAACTTTTTTTCTTCTTATATAGAGGTTTGTAAACTCAAGGTTATAATGAATCGAAAGAAAAAATGCCAACCAATATCACTTTGTGCTGCTTTTCTGTGTCATTCATCTTTTGGGTTTCAAATAAAACTCTCTAACATTGTAAATATCACTCACAAGATTTGGACAAAGACCCCGGTGGGTCCTGTTCCCTCATAGCTAAAGGCATCATCAGTGATCTTTGCAACTACCTTGCTGCTCTGGCCTTCTTCCCCCGGCCACCTGTAAATCCCACTCCATTTGAAGCACCCCCTTCTGAGTCTTTAGTTGGGGCTCTATCTAGTTCTATATTGAATTTATAAAGGATGTGTTGACATGGTCTTAACAAAAGCTCTGTTGTAGCAAGGGAGAGACTAGGAAGAAAAAAATGAGTTTCTTTGTTCAAACCAGAACAAACCAGATGGTTTTATGAACTACAGTAGCTAAATAGTATATCATTGATTCCAATGTGAATAATAAAGGTGTTCAGGGACTGCTCTCCTCATATTTGAGGTTTTAGTTTCCAATATCTAGCAATCTGGAAACTTGCCATGGTAATAATTACTTCTTCTGGGTCACAAACCACTTCAAAGTAAAGAAACAATATAGTGGAAAATACTTTGAAGAGCAGTTCATGAAACTGAATAAATCAAACATAAATTTGTCTCTTATTTTACAGTATTAAAGATCATATTTGTTCTTAACACTCCAATTGAAGCAGACTGAGCACTTCTGTTTCAGATCTGCCTCCTCTAATTTACAGTGAGTAGTATCATTCTATGCCAGCTTCCACTGCAATCACTTGTTCAGTTGTCACTCACATAAAGTAGATTTCAGAATAACCCATGAAACACATTTTGATAGCTTCTTTAATTGCAAATCATTTTGTTTGTTATAGGCACCTTAAACTGAAAGCTTTAAAGCATTAATTTCACATTTTTTTTCTTTCTGGAAACCATTTCTCAGTTTATTTTTTGAAGCACACACAGAGAAAACAATGCTGTCATGTTCATTAAAGGGTCTTCCAATCCTTGTTCTCTCAAGAAAATTTTAGTCCTCCTAACATCTAACCAGAATTTTATTAATTCACTCATGCATTGCAAGTTTCCGGGTGGGATGGCCATAGAAACCATGAAAATGAGCAGAGCAGATAGGCGTGTGGGTTTTGGGCCCCAAAAATCATACGCCCTACACAAAAGAAACTCAATTGAGTTGAAAGTACTGAACATACGTAGTAAGTCAAACAGGATCAAGCTTTGAGTCAGTTTACTCAATTTTAACCTTTTATTTATATGGAAACCATTTATCCGGGACTTGAAAGGAGAGAGACCTAAACAGGTAACTCATTCCTTACTCTATACATGTTGAGAAATGCTTATTGTTTGTTTTTGTTTTCTAATGGTTTAATTGAAGTACGGGCTGTTGCTCAGTAAACACACTACTTCTCAGTTCTTTCCCTCATCATATGTGGGACCACAAATTGGAGAGCTGATGCGGGGATTACCTCTATTCTATTGTTAGTCAGCTCTCTGTTGCTGAGACAAAAATGCCTGAGAAATCAGCTTAGAACAAGGAGAGATGTATTTTGGCTTATAGTTTCAGAGGTTTGAGTTCAGAGTTTTATAGCCCTATTGGGAGCCAATGGTGAGGGAGAATACCCTGGCAAAAGATTGTGATAGAGGAAATCTATTCACTTCATGGCAGCTAGGAAGAAAAAAGAGAGAGAAAGAGGCCAGCATTCCAATATCCCCATCACAGGCAACCTTCAATGACCTTCCACTGTGTCTTACCTCCTTAAGGTTCGACCACATCCAGTAATGTCATTGGCTAGTGATAGAGCCTTCAAATCATGAGTCTTTGGGGGGGTGGTATTTAGAATCCAAGTCTTAACAATTATCCACTTTTTACTATAGGTGTCTAGAAAGACTAAATGCAACCAGTCTTATAAGATTCAAAGTGTTTTTAATTTAAACATAGTGCACATGAATAATATTTATAAATACAAGCACATGCTTTATGTTTATTTATCACATTCATTAGCATTAATCTCTTTTCAACATTATATGTCACCCACTGTTTTAACCCTAGATTCTACATTGCACCTGGCTGGTATTTTTCATATAAACTATAAATAAATTTTGTTTCAATTTGAATTTTGCCTGAGTAAATGACACTTCAGGAAATTCAGGAGAGTTATTGGCAAATAATGAATTCTGCGGAGTTGAATTTATGCTATCCAAAAGTATATTGACCTTCAAAGTCCAGCTCACACTAAATTTTTCTTCTTTTTTCATATCATATTTTGTTTAAATATGCAGAGGATAAAAAGACGTTCTCAAAAAATAAACTAAGGTGATAAAAAAAGAACAAATCCTCTACCTACACAGAATAAATTCTGCATTAAGAAGATACAGTAGGAGCCAGACAGAGTAGTAGAGTTTGTCTTTTTTAAAAGTGGTCCAGAGATAATTTGGAAGCACAGGAACGAGCTGAGGAACTATGAATGCTTGTGATTTCGTCACACAAGGATAGACTAAGAATTGATATGCCTCTTGGTGTTCAGAAAGGTGTTAAGGAGAAAGTAATGTACTTGGACTGCGTAACTCAGGCTATTCCTTGCAACATACTCCACACACTTTTATAATAACCCAGGAGAGCTTGAAAGTGGAAGAAAATATAGGTCAATGTTCACAAGAAATGAGATTAAGCAGACTTAATTATCCTTTAACTGAAGAAGCATAGAACAATATCACTCTAGTGTTAATTTCATTCTGTGCCTCAGTTTTCTCATCTGAAAATGGCAATAATAAGAAAGCTTGTTTATGTTAGAGTTGTAAGAATGCTGACTCATCCTTAGATAATCTTTTCTTTGCATGCGGTTGGAACATGAAGAGACATCAGTCTTATGATACTCAGCTATTTAACGGAAGGGATATTATTTGGATGGCTGCCATTTAGTCAACAAGACCTATAAAAGCTGAGCTCTTTCCAGCTACTCGCAAAGGGGATGTTAGAGATTCTAAACCAAGACACAGAGAGAGTGTTGCGCTCTCACAAGGCCTGAAGATGGGGAGAAACACGTGCTAAGGGATGTGGAAGCTGAAAGCGGCATCTAACTCACAGTCACCAAGGGAGAGAAAGCTCAGTACTCTAACACAGAGAACTGAATTTGGTTGAACTGAAATGAGCTTGGATATCAACTCCTCCCTAGAACCTGTGTGTAAGAGCTCTACCTACCATCCCAGCCTGCACTCAATGTTGACCTTATGAGTAGTAGAGAATCCAGTTGAGCCAGCCCAGACTTTGGATCTTCAGCCTGTAGCATAACAAATTGGTGTTGTGTTAAGTCACTAAATTTATGATAATTTGTTACACAGCAATAGTAAAAGATTATACTGTCTCACAAGAATAATTTGTGAATAAAATGAGACAACATTTGTGCTGTTCTTAATATTTGTGACTTATGGCCACTTAATAGCTGTTACTTATGTGTGGTAAGCACTCAATAAATGACAGTCATGTTTGTTGTTTTTGTTGTAAGATTTGTTGTTGGAAGAAATCCTTAAATTCAGAGAATCTCAGACACCTATCTTTTATATGATAATGGGTGAACTCCCCAAGATTCTTAAGTATTAAATGATAATGGATCATTACGCAGTTGCTTGCCCAGATTCATGTGTGATCTTCAAAGAGTATTGATTGTTGAAGCTAGAGGAATGGCTCAGTGATTAAATCACTTGCCTAGCAGGTGCTGAGTAATCGAGCTAGATTCTCCAGTACCACATAAACTGGGTGTGTTGTTACGTGCCTATAATCCCAAGGCTCTGGAGACTGAGGCAGGAGGATTGCCTTGAGTCCAAGGCCAGCCTGGGCTCCATAGTTCAGGACCAGCCTGGGCTACAAAGTGAGACCCTGTCTCCAAAATAAATAAATAAATAAGTGAATAATAATAAAAAATAATAAAATAAAGAGTATTGATTCTTGCCTTAGTTCTATAGCAGTAAAAGATCACAATAGTGTAAGTTATGAGGACATAGAGTAAGAACCAAGACCCAAATCTGAAAATGGATTGGTTGCGTGTAAATGGAAAGGACAAAGGAAAAGACTTAGGGGGAAAGATGTGGGACATCGCATGACACAGGCATCTTCCCTATGTCCCACTGCCAGTGGAAAGACTGGGCGGGGGAGGTGTTCTCGAACAAGCATTTGTTTGCTATTATTATTAGTTAATATTGAGATTCTAGGAGATTGTAGTAGGCTGGTAAATATTGTTCATCTTCAAACGGAGTGGAGGTATTTAGTTAAACATATCTCACTATGAAGCTCTATCTACCTACCCACCTATCTCTTATTTCTCTATCTATATTTCTCTATATATCCATATATCTTTCTCTTTTTCTTCTAAAATTATCTCTTTAAATTTGTTCTTAAATTCAGCGAATATTCATTTAAAAAAATTTGTTGTGCTATGCACCACGTCAGAATTGGAGATACAACCACATGATTTATGATAGTCCAGCTCTAGCAGGAAGGCTGACATGTTTTCTGCTGAACGAAGGAGTGGACGAGGTAGTTTCCCTTCTTCTTTTGAGCACTTCAAGGAAAGTCAGCTTTCTTCTTGTGTTCAAATTGTGTTAAGGTTATTCACGGTTTACAGCTTTTCGAAGAATTAGAATATTTAATATAGCTGATGTTTCTTTCACATAGTTGTGACAATTACTGGCATTACAAGAAAATAGAAACTATTTGTTTCTAGCTTCAGAAAATTTTCCTGAATAATCACATCTATGCAGAATACCACAATATTCTGAACATAAATAAGAAATTTTGCATTCCACACTGTTTTTGTGGGTTTTCAAGTACCACAATTATCAGCGGGCATTTTTCAGCCCCGTGTAAGGCAAATGCATTTCTACTGTGAATTCCAAGTGGCTATTAGTAACAACAATCTGAAAGAAAAGCACATATTTCTCTTTTCTGTAGTTTAAAAATGATCAGTTCTATCTTACCAGTAAAATAATTTGTTGAAAGAAAATTATGTTCCTTGAAAAGAAAACATACCTTTGGATCTTAGACTTTTCTCAGTGTCCTTTGAAGAAATCATTGATTTTGAATTTTTAACAAAAATTGTTTTAGCTGACCTACCTAATATTTGTGCTAGAAAACAATGAAACGTGAAATCTTAGTTCCAGGAAAGTGCTGAAACTATAGAAAGAATTTTGGAGAAAAAAGTTGGCGAAAAAAAGACCATCAGCTTGGTTTCTACTTCCACGTGACTATAATTTCTTAGAAGCATGAAGTTTTTACACAGGTATTTTATGTCTCTTCTTTACATTGTAATTATATTTGACTAAAATAATATTTGTGATAATCACAATTGCAATTGTAGTACAGTTTTCTCGCGAAATTTGTAAAGATATTTTTAAATAAGTTAATGGTAGGTTATTTCTAGGATTGAATAAATTTAAAGAATAAATATTGTAACTCTACCAATTTACTTATAGGTATCCATTCAAGATTATCTATGAAAAGGGTGTTTTAAAACATTTCTTCAAAGATTTTATAAATTTATTCTTTTTTCAAATAAAATAAAAATTTTTACTACACTCTGTTTCATGTCAACATTAACAAGCACAGGTCATGAGGAAGATGCAGGGGGTATCTATCAGTAACCATGGAAATAAAGTGGCTGACTAATTAGGAAGAGAGAACATTGAAAGTAATTAGATTAGACCAAAAAATAGTAACCGCTATTGATATCAGTATAAAAAAAAGAGTAGATAATAGGAAAACCACAGCCACAGTTTTGAGGGTAAATATTTTCAATGACGTTGTCACATTTTTGAGATGAGTCTTAAAGAAGGCCAATTATCTGTTATGCAATGCAATATTTCGTGTTTTTTTAAAGGGTAATATATCACTTGATATATTTGATAAAAATTAAGTGAACACCAATTTTCAGGTTCTAAGTCAGTTGAGATTTTCATTGAAATGTAGAAAACCACAAGTATTCAATGATTTGGAATATACCCTTCAACTAGATTTATTTTTACTTGTGATATGTCTTAGGAGTCTATTCAGTAACGCTGGCTTCCTCTCACCGCAATCCACCTCACTCCCGTCTCATGTGGAAGAGCTCAATGGTTACCCATCAGTTTCTTCATTCCTTGCATGCCACATCATTGAAGTTCATATAATTTTGTTCTTAAAATCGGATTTTTGGAATAGGAAAGCATGGCTTATACCCTGGTTCTGTCATCTGTTAGCTTGGTGACAATGGATAAATTTCCTAGCATCTCTGGATACTGAAGATTAAATGTATCACATACTTCATATGATTGTATCAAAAGCCATTATGTAAAAAGAGCTTCTTCTGACTGGCAGGTCGCAACTGATATTTTGTTCACTGTTATTACTATAGAAATGAGATGTTAGGTATATTTGAGTATGACCATGATCCAAGTGGTGCTGTGCCCTGAAATATCAGGTCATAGTCACCTTAATGGGTTGGTATATAAAAGAGGCCTGGTCATAATGCCAATAAAGAATTGAGAAGTTTTGGGAAAAAAAATTGTCTTAATCAGCTTGAGCTTCAGAAACATCATAGAATAGGAAGCTTAAGTTACAGATCTTTATATCATCACAACCTAGAAGCTAGAAACCTGACTTCATGCCACTGAGGCCTCTGCTGCTCCTATGGGCTTTTTCTAGTTCCCAACTGCTCATCTGATCTCTGCATGGGTGTGGGGAGCAGAAAAAGGAAGAACATTGAGAGAAGTCTCTAGTGCCTCTTCTTGTACGAACATTCACCTGATCATTTCTGCTCTCTACTCTTATGCCACATTAAGCCTTAATTAGCTTTTTAAAGACCTCAGCTCCAATTACAATCAGTCACATCAGAAATTAAAGCTTTAACATAGGAATGTTGATGGGATACAGGTCAGTTCATGGCATTAGGAAAGGCCTAACATAGGACGTTGACTGTGAAAATATTGATAAGATAGGAGATAAGACTCAATTCTGTTAAAATGGGTGAAATTTGACATTTATTTCATTAAAATATAAAGTCACTCTTGTAATCATGGATAATTTGAAGAAAGGCTTGGTTGTACAGGCCTAAAATCTCAGCACTCTGGCAGCTGAAAAAGAAGGCTTGCAAATTTAAGCCCAGCCTGGGCTAAGTAGCTACTGAGAGAGACTCTGTCTCAAAAGAAAAGGTAAAAAATAATAGATGAGGGATGTTGCCCAGACCGAATGCTCTGGATTTTCAGTTCAGAAACAAAAAACATCCCCCCAAAATAACATAGATGTCTAAAAGAAAGTAATATGCGAGTGGGCATTTAAAAGAAAAAGTAAGTTAAAAGAAAACATGTAAGAGAAAAATGTTTTAGTCATAACTTGGTAGAGGTCAGCTGAAAACCTACTCACTAGTTCTTGTATGCAGTGTGATAGACCTTCCGCAGGGACTTTAAAAATAGACGGTATGTAACAGGTACTCCTGCTTTTCTCTGTGAAATTCTGTTCTTGTGAAATGTGAGTGAGAAGTCAACGGCAAGACCAAAGAGGGTTTTAGGGATTCACATGTATCGAGGTATAGTGGAAATCACACCATGTATTTTCAGAGAACAAAGAGTCAAGATAATGTTACTCTGATAATGGTACTCTGGTAATACTGATACTCTGATCCCCTCTTTCCTAAAGAAATAGTCAGAAATTTTATTCTCTACTAACCACTAAATACCCCAACTGTCTTCTTTATGACCAATGCTTGCTTAATTTTATTATGGAACGTGGACCATAATAAAAAATCATGTTTTATTTGGTAAACAATTATTCTCTTGAAATGATAATAGATTTATGGTATTTTGGAAGAAAGGTTTTAATACATATTTTTAATGAGACATTTTAATATTCATTTGCATGAGTGTCTAAAATTAAATTGCTAGTGTTGAAGAAATTATTTTTAAAATTACTTTAGTCCTAGAAATACCTTACAATTAACTTTTTAAATTCTATATGCTACATTTTTAACAATATCTTTATAAATTTTTAAAGAAAAGCTATTATACAATTCAAACTCAGATCATCACAAATGTTATGTTAAATATCGTAATGAACATATCATATGCCGTGTGTAGATCCCTACCAATATAACTTTATGTTTTCAAGAAATCTCGCATGATCTTTTCTTTTTCATGTAAAGAGAAATTCTCCTAATGCTTGCCAAGCACATGAAACGGAATAAAGTTCAGCAGGGTGACTCCAGAATGTCTTGATTAGTGTTTTGTACAAAGCAGCATTTAAAGCAGCTCACAGACACTTTTGCTTTTGCTTAGTTTTCCAGTAAAAATTCTTTATGACCTTGGGTGAAAATGGGAGGTAAGTTGGGATTTTACAGCAAAGGGCAGAGAGAGAGCACCCGGGGGGAGCAGGGCATAACTTGTGTTTAAAATGAACTTTTCCATGGGAAGACGGTGGGAGCCGGTTTGCACAGCTGTGATCGTCACTGTGAGAAAGTCTCTAGCAACTTAACAAACGCACTGTCTTCAGACACAGTGTAACGGAAATGGGAGCACAGTTAAAACACAGTTTTTTTTTCCTTATTCTTTTCTTAAAAATGAATAAATTAATTGTAGAAAATAAGAGTACATCTCTACTCACGTGTCTGGGAGAATTCTTTTTCTTTTTTTCTTTAAGGAAAATTACAAATGATTTTCTTTCCTATCTCTTCACACACACAATAAAAAGAAGATATGAGGAATATATTGTTTTGCTTAAAGCTTTAAAATTTAGGAGCTTTGACAAGTTTATGATATTAATGACTATATTTTGTACCAACTTAAAAAATTATTTTGTTTCAAATGTTTCTCTTGAAATATTTACCAAGAAACATCGTTAGCAGGAAATTCAAGCAAAACCTTTGGACAATTGAAAGATTTTTTTCCAGATATCTTGCCTATAAAGAAGTATAACCCATTACGGAGATTCTCAAATAAAAGAGTTTATTGAGATTTTAAAGTGCATATATTTTACAATAAGAGATAAAAGATCATATCACTCCTAATACTGACGACCAGTGTTGTTCAATGTAGTAAACACTAGTCGTAGATGGCTATTTAAATAAAAATAACTTTTTTTCAATTAAAAACTCAGGTTCTTAGCTACATCAAATACATTTTATATTTCACTAGCTATACATATCCAGTGCTACCACGTGAGCCAACCCAGACTCTATAAACCTTTTTATCATTCTATTCAATAGTTATATTGAATCATGCCATTACCACCTGTTAGACGAAGACACTCCTTAATGTGTAGATGGCCTAAGAGTACTACTGAGATTAATTACGATGCTTATTAAAAACTTCCTGTACACAAGTGCTAGAAATATGAGCATAGTAATAAATAATAATGATTAGTTTCTGCTATCCCTGAGTATTTGATTCTCTAGATTACTATTTTTCTAAGCATCAGACTCTTCTACACATTGTTTCTTTCTTATAAATTAATAAGGCAGGTGAGTGTGCAACCCACTGCTATGGGTTTGTGGATAAGACTCAATGTGGGCACATCAGTTCACTAAAGATGGTTCAGTATATACAACAAAAACAGATATCAAGATCACTACCACAGGGTCATTCTTGGGATGACCACTGTTCTTGGCTGTAAACTGCTATATCAAATTCACTTATAAGCTCCCTGGGAAACCAAGATGACATGATTCACAATTTGTAGCCTACTGGGCACTCTATCGGCTGCCTCCTGCTCATTACATCTCTGAGTATTGAATTACAGCAGAATTCCAAATAATTGAGGACAGACGATTTGCTATGGAGTAAACTCCAATGAGTGAATGGAAGAAAGCTAACACACTGCAACTCAACTACACTTGGTCCCAGATTTGTCAGCAATAGACAGATTCATCTGGCAAGTAGCAGACAACATCAGGTGGCTCTGTTTGAGGTATGGCTCCATGCAGCCACAGAGATGATGAGCCGAAGCCACAGAGTGTGACAAGTCTTAAACATGAGTGTCTGGCTAAGCTTCTATTTGTTGGCACAAGGATTACCAGTCACACCCAGGGATTTTAGTCTCACTCTTACATATGTATCATGATATTGTCAATGACATTTAGAGACAACTCATGGACACTTGAAAGGCAGTGCACTTAATTAACTTTGATAGAATTTTTTCCTTTGCCCTGTAATTACAATTGTTCTAGAGAGTTCAGGAATGATATGAGACATTCTAAAGGATCACAATCAATTTTAATTCTTTTTATTTTCTTAATTGTGTTCTGTTCAGAGTCCAAGTGTGAATGGAATCAGCACAATTATCTCAATCTCTGTAACAATTCCAGGAATGCTGTACCCACCGAGAGCTATTAACCATTTGCACTGTTCACACCTTTCTGCTCTCAGTAACAGCCCATTTCTGGATTTTCCTCACCCACGCCTTCCAAGTCTACTTACTGGGCCTTAGATTTGTTTCAAGCTCCTTTCTCGACTCATGGAAAGAGCAGTGCAAACACCAAACAAGCCTTATGAAGCTTCATGTTTAAGAGAAGCAATATAAATATAAAATAAGTGTGCAATATTCAGAAAAGGTGTAACTCTCAGGGAAAAACTCTGTTACACCCAAGGAAACTTTGCAGAGTAGGGAATGTGAATGCATGTCTTTATAAGGCAGTCAGAGATGCATTTTATGGGATAGGGTATTTCAAATTCTTCCTATTGAAGTACAGCAAGAGAGACCCAGGTGACATCTGTTTAAAATGTGTGCCCGTGTGGAGGCTTTTACAAGCAAATGGAAGAAGCTTGAGAACATCATGCTTAGTGAAGTGAGTCAGAAGCAGAAGGTGAAACATCGAATGGTCTCTCTGATATGAGAGTCCCAGATCACAACTCTTATGGAATTTAAGATGAAAAACAAAGTGAACCAGGAGGGTAGGGTGGGGAGGGAAAGAGGGGTGAGTAGAGGGAGGAACAAAACGAGAGTGGGAAAGTCCTTGTCACCTTGACAAGATATATAGGTGCATAAAATGCTAAACTTCATTGTACACCTTAACTTTTGCACTTATACGTATCAATAAAATGGGGGAAAATGTCTTCCCCAAAAGCAATGGCAAAGGTGGAGAGCGCGCGCGCGCACACACACACACACACACACACACACACACACACGTGCGTGCACACACACAAAGCCAATAGAACATCAAAGCGGTGAGAAGAACAGAGGTGAGAAGTGAGTTAAAGAGTGAGACAGAAAACTGATGAGCTGAGGTGTTGTAAAACCATGGTAAGGATTTTCAACTCTGTGTAACTGGAAGCCACTGGACATTTTGAAAAACAAAAACAAACAAATCTGACAGTATCCATTTTAAGGTTCTGAAAGATCAAATGGCACGCCCGGTAGAAAAATAGGTTAGGGCATCAGGCATAAACACGGGTGGCCATCTTGCCGGTTGTTCACATAAACTGTTGGGATGGGAGAACAGTGAGCATTATGAAAACTTATGAAGTTCAAGATAAATTTAAAAATTAGGGGATACACTACATGCTGATACCTTGAATGGAACATGAGAAAAAGACAGGAACAAAGAAAACTTCCAGTTTTAGCCCAAATAAAATCAACAGACTAAGAAGAGAAACAGGGAGTGTGCATGAATACACACACACACACACACACACACACACACACATATATATATATATATATATATATATATATATATATATATATATATATAGTGAGTATGTGTGTGTGTTGGTCTATCTGTAGGTGTCTATATCTGTAGGTGTCCATATATCAAAGTTATGTTTTATGTATGAAAATCGTGAGATGCTAATACTACTGGAAATATCAAGGAAATAGCTGGAATTGTCCATCTGGACATTGGGTGTTATTGATTGATGACTCTGAAAAACCAAGGAATTGATTGAGATTACAGCAGAAAATTACAGATAATGGGGGTTCTGGAATGGAATCCTTGAGCCCTATGCAGTTTTGAAATAGTCAAGAAATAGAAGTAACAAATGTAGAATTGCTTCTTTCACTGATCTGTGTGAAAATAACAGGTCTTATAAGTGCAAGCCAAATTGTTCTATGGTTATTTTTATTCTTTCCTTTCCCTAATGGGTGTGTTGACTATTTTGTTTCAGAGACATTCTTCTCCAAGGTTACCATACAATAAACTCTAGTAAATATTTGTGGAGTCTCCCTCCTTCTCTCTCTCTCTCTCTCTCTCTCTCTCTCTCTCTCTCTCTCTCTCTCTCTTTCTCTCTCTGTGTGTGTGTGTGCCTGTCTCTCTCTCTCTCTCTCTCTCTCTCTCTCTCTGTGTGTGTGTGTGTGTGTGTGTGTGTGTGTGTGAGTGAATAACGTTATATAATGTGGCTAAGAAAAATTTAAGAAGGGCATCTGTAGGAAAAAATAGGAGGTGCAAAAAGAAACTTAAGTCTAATACTACTATTGGAAGACAAAAAGAGGATGTGCTCCTCTCTACACCAAGTGTTGTGTTTGTTCTTTGGAATTCTCAATATTTAATTAACAGGTCAATTATCTTCCAAGCCATTTTACAGCTCTTACTCCATATTTATATCACTTTCTTCTATTGCTTTTTAAATCCCCAGTGATGTAGCTCCTTTTCTATCATCAACTTTATTTCTATCACAGGCCATAACGTCTGTCCATTCCAAATGCAGACCCATTTCTGTAAGAAACTTGGACACTGTCTATTGGTCCAAGGACCTGTATTTGAGTTACATGCAGTGTATAAGACTAAATGCAACCGACAGATATGCATAGGATCTACGGAGTTTCAGGTAGCACACACCTAAGCCTGCAGGCAGATACCTGCAGATGATTGGCTTCAGGTGTTTGCCTGCAGGAGCTCATTGAAAGTCAATGCAAATGAGGCCATTTTCCCTAGCAGAAGACATTAACCCGCAGGAACCTTGTAGGCACAGGTGTATTTCGGGATCATAACAGTGTACTTTTTAAAAGTATGTATAACATTATACATTAATCATAAATACTAGGTCAACTAAATAAGGAGTCCTCCATAAAGTAGGAAGAAGAAAAATAGGAAATGTGACTGGAAGTAGAATGACACAACTGGACACGATGTTTTGTCTCCCCCCGTGTGTCCATTGGGATGGCTGCTCCCAATCTTGCTCTCATTATTTCTTGGTTGTTAGAAAACATGACCTTTAACAATCATTAGGCACATTAATAAATAAAGCGTATAAGAGAATCAAACGAAAGTAATTTGAACTTTCATTGTGTTTTAAAATTTAGAAAAGTCTCTAGTCTAAGCCATGTACCATTCCCAAGCATTTTTTTCTGAATTAAACCGAGGATCCAATGCTAAAGTTTCACAATTCTGCAAGGTCACATCAAACATCAAGTCCAGGTAGTAAATAAAAGCAAATTATGTTTCCTGCTTTTTAAAATTGTTAGCACTTTTAGATACACTTTGCGTGTGAATGGTTGAAATAAACTTCCGTTTGCTCGTCCTACCCGCTCCATGGTGATCTTTATGTAATTAAGTGTTCCTTCAAGGGTTTTCGTTTTGTTTCATTTTTATTAGTGTGCACTTCACCACAACACAAGCAGAGATGTTCCTCAGGAGCCCACCCTTCTCACTTCCATAAGTTATCTCCCTCTTACCTCATAATTTTCCCCAAACTGAGAAATAAAATCTCTATTTTCTGTCTCTCTCCTCACTCCTGAATCCCATAGCTTTGTTCTGACTCAAACCATACAGAAAATCCCTAAAAACAAACAGCTTCCTGAAGGAAGGAGTTGAACTCATGCTTTATTCTTAAAATTGAAGACAATATATCCATAGTCATGGAAGAGAAGCTATAAATCTTGATGCACATTGTGCAGCACTCAAATTAAAATATATGTATGTGACATTTGCAGGGGATTTAGCTCTGCTAAAATTTCATATGCAGGTGGGTGCTTAATAAATAAATTTTGGTGAGGAGCCAATAATGTGCTGCATATAGGGTTTGAGCATATGCTCCCTGATATTAATGATAAAACATATGTTTAACAATATTTCCATCCAAGCCTGGAACATATTGCCTCTGTCCTTTAGTGAACATCTCCAAAAAGGGGCTCCTCATCTTGAAATGCGCTTGCTTTTGTGCGCGCGCGTGCACACACACGACACTCAAAAATCTAGGGATGTTCTTCTGCTCTAGTTTTCCTTCCTGCTTGCCAAAAGTGTGACCTTCACGACGTGAGCGTCACAAGAATGCCTTGCTACAAAGAAGAACCCTTCCAAGGCCGGCAACATGGCACTTAGGACACGTCACACGTTTCCAATCTGACCTTAATATGCTTGTTTTTCACTCGGCCCCCACCTACTCTATTAAACATCTGTGTTGTTCACCCACCTCTGCACTCATCCCGAGGTTTCACACCTCTGTGTGCTTTTCAGTATTATTTAATCAGCCTGGAATGTGTTTTCCAAAATTCTCTTCATAGTAAGCTAGACTTAGGCACTAAGTCTCTCTCTCTCCCTTAAAAAAAGTTTTTATTTCTACACGTTCTTCTCAGATTTCTTTTCCGCAACAGGGCTAATTACGGTGGTTTCAAAACATACTCTGAGAAATCCTTCTCATTGGTTATATCAATCCGAATATCCATTTTATTTTTATTGTGAGTAGCTTTCACATTTCAGAAACATTGTGTATTGTAGGATGGACAGAAACATTAAATTTACAGATGATAAGGATAAGTAGAAGCTATTCAGAGAAACAGAAAATTATCCAATTAGTTCAGCTCCCTAAGTCTGAACTAAACCTTGTGTCTTGGTTACTTTTGTTTCTGTGACTCAGTGCCTGACATCCACAAATTTAAGGAGGAAAGGTTTATTTTAGCTCACAGTTTCAGAAGGCCACAGTCCATTCAGGGGCAGTTGGCATCAATGGGGGTACGTGGCAGAGACAGATGTGCAGGCAGCTTCTCACGATATCACACACAGGAAGCCAAGCCAAGGCAAGTTGAGACAGGTCCTCCAAGGAAGGCAGGGAGGAGCTTATACATCCTTCCAGGTCTCATCCCAGTGATCAGACCCTCCTGGATCCAGGTGTGGTAAGCCCCCACTACCCACTGTTAATCCAATTTACATGCCCGTAATCTACCCCTTCAGACTAGGCTCCAATCTCCCAACAGCACATGGTTCTATAGACAATCTATAACATTTAAATACATGAGACTTTTGGGCGACATTCCAGATCCAAACCTCAATACCTTGTAAACAGATGGGTATACACTCTTTCCAAACTATTTCATACATTTTCAGTTGACACATATTTGTACATATTTATGAGGTTTGATACTTCAATACATGTATGCCATGTGCAATGATTAAATTGGGGTGATTAGTGCTTCCTCTCCTCAAACATTCATCATTTTTATGTGCTGGAAACTTTGGATTCTTCCAGTTATTTTGAAATGCATAACAACTTTTTGTATATTTACCATACAGTGCTGCACAACACTAGTACTGATTCCTCCTACCCAGCTGTTTTTTGGCACAGTTGCCTAAAGAACCTCTCTCTCTTCCCCCCAAACCCTTCCTAGCTTCTAGTGATCACTACTCTCTCTTAATTCACTGAAACCAACTTCCATAGGCCACTCCACATTGGTGGGATGTATCCATTTTTCTGCCCCTGGTTTATTGCACCGAAAGTAATATCCTCCACTTCCGTCTATGCTGCCACAAATAACAGGCTTTTATTCTTTGCCATCAGTAAAAAATATTTCATGATGTATAGATAACACGTTTTCTTGGCCAATTCATTGGTTCAAGGACATCACAGTTGTTTATATATTTTAGCTGTGTGATTAGTGCTACAATAAACATGGGCACTCAGGGATCTCTTTGATAAAATGATTTCCTTTAAATGTTCATTTACTTAATGCAACCAGTAGTGACATTGCTGGATCATATGATAATTCGCTCTTTAATTTTTGTGAGGACCTCCCATACTCTTTTCTCTAACGGCTGTGATATTTTGTATTCAGAGAGTTCCCCTTCCTCCCATGAATGTGCCTGCCACTAGTCATCTGTTTTCTTGTGTTTATTATCTTTAAGTCTTTTTGAAATAAGATTTCTTTGTTTCTCCATATCTACACAATACACACATCTAGTTGGATTTTTTCAAAAATTATATTTTTAACGCATCTGGATTTTATCCAGTTGAAGTCCACTTTGTACTTCAGAATGGCCGCATCAACCTTTTATATTCAAATATCATCTCATGTTCTGCCTTGCATTTTAAAACACTAACGGCTGCATAAATGTACCACAAATTATATAAAAATATTGTTCTCCATTTCTAGGTTATTTCTAGTTCTTTGTTATAGCCAAAAATATTTGAGTGTATGTTTTGAATCCATACAGTCCCACATTTGTGGCATCTAAATCTGAGGTCCTCCTCTTAACCATAACAAAAATGAAAAGCATTAATCCAGGTAAAATAAACACAAAGAAAGGAATAGCTTAGAGCTATGAAGTGCAAACTATGAAATACAAATTGCACACATGACTTTCAAACTCAAGCGAGGTTATGCATAACAAGCCATAAATATTACGTAGCAAAGTTCTTTTTCTGTTTTTCAATTTCCACTCAATCTTGGAAAGTCAGCCTGTGTGACTGAAGAAATATTCTTTGACTGGCTTTGATCTGGAGCATTTATTTTGCTTACCAGTCAGCAGTCTTCCCTGCCCTTCTACTTAAAAACAAAATAATTTAAATAACGATAAAATTTTTCAAGAGATACTTTCCCTTCACTGGTCTAAACTGGAATCTCCTTCCCTTCCCTTCCCGTCCCGTCCCTTCCCTTCCCTTCTCTTCCCTTCCCTTCCCTTCCCTTCCCTTCCCTTCCCTTCCCTTCCCTTCCCTTCCCTTCCCTTCCCTTCCCTTCCCTTCCCTCTCTCCCCTTCCTTTTCTTTTCCTCCCTCCCTTCCTTTCCTTTGCTTCTCTTTTTTCTTAATTTAGATTCATGTTGCTAATTACAGATTCATCCCAGTCGCGGCATCATTTCTTCTCAGAAGGTAAGCGCAGTTTGAGTCACTGTGCACAATAGACATCGCACTCCTTCAGTCTGTACAGAATGTGATCAGTTCGTGACATTATGAAGGCTTTCTGAGTTCTGAGACATATTGCTTTATTTTCAAACTATATTTCTTTCGCTGAATACCAGTATACTGGGTGGACAGCTACATTTTATTTCTTTTCATGTTACTATTTGCCACTATTCAGCAGAGAACATAGACCCCTCATCCCAAGAAAGAAGTAACATGAATAGCAATTCTCCGTTAAGTGATCTTTGTAGAGAAACCGCTATACCTCTGTGAGCACAGCAGCCTCTGCATTGACTAGTCACTAGTCATCTCAACTACCAGCAGAAGGTTTTGATATGACCTGTGTTAAAGGTATGTTATGTCTCTTTGTGCATATTTATTTTTCCTTAGTAAGAATGTTACAAACTTTTTAGAAGGAAGACTCCAATGGTGTTCCCAATCCTGAACAGAACACTTGATTTGAATTATTTATTCACCAATTCTTTGATGACTGAATAAAGTTATTTTGTATTGAAGACAAAAATTTAAAACAGCACATTTGTATTATCTTACAAAATTGGTCAGATTGATTTGGTTACATTGTGTTAATGGTTCAGAATTTTTACTCTCAAATACAACATTTAATTTTTTCATATGTTGTTGAATAACTTCTTTTGGTTCTTTTGGTGTTGCTTTTTTTAAATAATAAAGAGAAGAAAGTTCTCGAAACACTTTTTGCTATAAGGTACTTGCACTTCAGGGGCCAGTTTTTAAGCTCTTGTGTAGAAGAAAAATTAAAAGGCCAATTAATATTTGTGGAAATAATGCTTATTTGGAAAAAGAGACTGATTACATCTCAACTTGAAGAATACTTTTCCCTCATCACAATTACAGCTTATTCTTTACAATGATCTTCATCTTTAAGAAGACAGACCAGAAGGCAGCTAGAAGGGTTAGTCTACAATTCTGTCATAGTCAACAGTTCTTTCGTATGCTCTGCGAATATGTCGACCATGTGATCATGGCGCGAGCGTACAATACAGGCAGCAAACCATGAGAACTCACTTAGGCCTCTCATTTTCATTTGTGTTCACTGCCTTAACCTACGTCTGCAAATAATTAAACTTCTCTGTGGGAATAATTTTGCATTGTTCTTAGTAGATATTTCTAAGTGCACTCGTTGAAAAATATGGCTGGAAATGATCTCCAAACCAGACACTCAATGAGTTTCAGACTCTGAGTGGGCTGTTGTCACTCTTGAATGAAAGTAGAAAGTAGGAAATGTATTTGCCCCTGAATACACTCTCATGTATAAACTTGGCAGTAATCTGTGTTTTATTTCTAGGATATACTTCTGATCAGTCATGTTAGTTTGTATTATAGAAAAACTCTCTATAATGCCTGTGTTCCAATATAAGGACACAGATAATAAGAAAGACTTCTACCCCATGTACTGACTTTTTTGCAGTAATTCTCTGATAGGTTTGTATGTTCCAGTATCTCCTAATAAGCTTATACATGGCTATTTCTCTGACTGGTGCAATCACCAGTTAATTTGCTAATATTGCTGTCTCTTTAGTATATTCTTTCTGTCTTATTTTTCACATAAGTGAGCCAGAGAAGTGCAAACACTTTCCATATCAGATAACTCCAGATGGAAATTTGGATGTATGTTTCATTTGGCCAAAGGTCAACTAATGGGTTTTGTTTTATTTTAAATCGTCTACATAATGTAATTGTTAATAAGATGGAGTCAGAATTCCCCACACTTGCTTAAAGCCATGTAACCCACTGAGCTCCTTATTCAACCTAATTGGCATTTTACATCACTGTGTGATCTGCAGAATGTTCCCTTACTCCTCTCTCTACAAAAACTACAAGAGCAACTGAAGACAACAGCCCATTCCCCTACATAGCATGGGGCTTAATAATATCTAAGTGTCACATTGAGACAATACTCTCCTTTTTAGATTTTAATAAGCTTTTTTAATCAGCATTCAGGAATCTTCAAGGTAAAAGGCAATTATACATCTTCTGTTGAAATTTTCTTTTGTCTAAAAAAAATCACCAAGAAGTCCTGAAACCCCACAGCATCTTATCAAACTGGTTTAAGACATTTAATTGTCAAGTTTAGCTTTAGTGAGTAAACTGCGTTGTGTTAATCAACAGGCCAGTGAGTGAAATTGGATAATGATTTTGTAGGAGGGAAAGGGTGTGAGGAAAGTATATAACTTTGTGTATGAGTTAGCACTGAAGTAAAAATGTCTAAATAATTTTGTGTGTTGTCAATTTGTCTAAAATTAAAAGCAGTGATCATCTAAAGTACTAAATCAACTAAATAAATATCATTTTCAAGGAATGTGGAAGGATAACAGGAACTTCTTTCATAAGCAGACATTTTATCTTTATTCCCACTCCCACATATGACAAAGAAACTCTAATCAGAATAGTATATTCTTTAACTCATCAGGGTGGCTATTCCTAACCTGCCTGGTAATTTCAAATGAAATCTAAACCAAAAAAAAATCTAAATCCATTTGTTGTTTACTCTTAAATATTATTTTAAAATCTAACTCCAGAAATTTTATGTTCTCATTTATTGCGAGTATTTGAAAGATTAACACTTTAAAAAATCCCTATTAATTCAAAACATATTAGTTAACTCAATTAAGAATTGAGTAGTGCTTCCACTAATCTGACCTCTATAGTTCCCCCAAAAATGTGATGTATAAATTTATCAGATTAGTACAATTTTATGATTTGCTGAATTTGAAGTAATATGATATTCAAACCATAAATTTATCATAAGGAAAATACCAAAATGAAAATTTTTATTTTTCCATTCTTCTCATATTAAAAAACCATAAATAACAAGAAAACATCCTTTATTTTTCATGTTCTTTCTTCCAAAAAATTGACCAAGCTAAAATGATTAATAAAAAAGACAGATTTTTATCTCATCATAATTTCTGGTCTGTAATGAATTTGTGACACAGATGGAAAGTTGGGAAAATTGGGAATCATAGTTTAATTGGAATTTACAATTATAGTTACCTATCTCAAAGATAATTTGCTCTGAGTTCAAGGCTAGCCTAGGCAACATAATGAGTTCAGGACCAGCCTGGACTACAGAGTGAGATCTTGCTTCAAAACCAAACAAAACAAGAAAGGAAGGCAGGAATGAAGGCAGGCAGGAAGGAAGGAAGGAAGGAAGGAAGGAAGGAAGGAAGGAAGGAAGGAAGAAAGAAGAAAAAAGAAAGAAAGAAAGGAAAAATTAAGAAAAATGCTGCCTTGAATTGAATGGTATAGTCCAATAGAATTATTCATAAATTCTATGACAAAGATTTAAAAGTAACAGGATTACACATGCAACATCACAAAGTTGTGTGTCTGCAGATTCAGAGTGCGTGAATTTTGATTTCACAGTAGGAAATGTTTTTCAACTACAAAGTAATAGTGGATAGAAATAATCTAGTTCATGTATAGACAGTTCTTCAGGACTCTGGGGAAGTATGGTGAGATCCAATTCTGTATGGGTAGTAGAGCATCCTCCAGGAAAATAACTGCAAAATTAGTGTGGACTTAGAAGTAACCATGAAAGGCGGCTTTGCTGTGTTCCCAAGACCATGTAGGGAACACCGTATTATTATAAACAAAAAATCCACAATTTACATATATAAAAAGATACACAATCTTTAACTTTAGGGAAAGTTTAAAAATTAGAGTATTAACTTCTTCGTGTCTCTGTGCAGATCTATATTATTTCATTGCTTGAGATAATGCATGCATGTCACTCCGAATCACTGATAAAAGTCTGAATTTTTAATAAGAGTTTTGGATAACTATATCATCTAAATAAGCCCATATCTGGTATTGTAGCTGGAGTGTGTAGAAAGATTTCTTTTATGCTCACTCCTATAGTTTGCCTCTTAAATATTACCCAAGTGCTCATCTGTTAAAATGTTGGCTCCGGCCCGCTGATATTGGGAGGTTGTGCAATCCTTTTGAGTTAGGACCTGGTGAAAGGTAGGTCACTGGGGACATGTTAGAGGGGAAATGCGGGACTCGGCTCTCTTCCTCTCTCTCTTTTCTCCCTGGCTGTCATGAGATGAGAAATCCCCCCCCACCCACCCCCCGCCCCCACACACACACCTTTCTTGCGTCTATATGAACTTCATCACCACAGGCCGCAAAAGCAATGGCACTAAACGCCCCAAATCTGCGAACCAAAGTCAACTCGTCCTCTTTATTTTGCTGGTCATTGGTGATAGCACAGGAGAAATAACACACTTAGGTAGTAGCTGGGCCCTGCACTCTGAATATAATGTGTGTTGCACTGTGTTCATTTTGAAAGTGTTTATGTCAAAATAAAATTCTACTCGGCTTTTTTGTGCTTTCTATCATGTAACTTGAGAAGTGACTGGCAGCTTGATTTCTAATTTCACATATTTCGGAGACAGATCAAATTCTTTCAAATTGAATCATGCATTTTGCATTTCACTTTATTAATTTACTTTCTTAGGCCTTTTTCTTGAAGATGGGACACATATCTGATGGAATTTCAGTTTTGATTGTGTGATTATTATGAGTGTTGCTTTAATTACTATGTTTGTCTCAGTGACGGATACCTTCTTATGGGACAGCAAACAGAACATGAAGCAAAGGGGACTTCATTATGGCCTCGGACAACAGTTTTTCAATGCCAAATTGTTAAAAAATAATGCCAGGAGTGGGGAAGCGACAGATATCCAAAAATTACAAAGTAACCAGATGAAGTGAGCTGCTGGCTTGACTTTAATAGACTCAATACAAAATTCAAGATGCTGCTCTTCAAATTGCCCTACTTGATTTCTCAGGAAAGAAACAAACGTCGATGCCACGCAGTAAGGCAGGCGTGTGCTTATAAAAGTAAATCACGTTTAAATTTCCAGCCTTCTCAATGATTATGCTTGCAGATTGCCAATTTAGCCAAAACTAAATGACCAAGACCAAGGCCTTGCATGCTCTGATTGTCATCTCAGAGGACTTGACAGTTTCTGTTAGGGTTTCTTTGACTATTTTATCATTTATAGTCTCAGAATATAGATTTTTCAGAGATATGTTCAGTTACAAAATAAAAAGTAAACTTCATTAAGGTGAAATCGGTGTTAAAAAGGGAATTTTTAATAATTAACTTTGAGCTTACCATCAATAAGGTAATCTATGGTTTACAAAACTGAGTGGTGTAAATTAAATTCGTATTGGAACACACACACACACACATACACACACACACACACTCGCACAAACACACACACACACACACACACACACACACACACACACACACACAGTGTTCCATGTAGTTTCTTTTACCTTTCTGACTTTTTGTCCCAACAATTAAATTAGGTAGCATGAGAGAAAATTAAAAGGAAGAAGCATTTTTAACAAAGCCATTGATCACGTTGAAAACTAGCTTTCATGATGTTATTAAAATCAAATAGTGTTCCTGTTAATTTTCCTTTGTTATTATTCATTCAGTGGCCTTATAGTCAAATTCAGCCCTCTTTATTATGCAATTAATTATTTACAAAATAAAGCATGTTGCAGTAACCCTTTTACAATATCCAACCAAAATCTCTACAAAAGATGAATCCTGAGACTAAATCGACAGAGCTGGTGAACATCTTGCTGAGTCAGCTGAGCACGTCGTACTGCTTACAGTAAGCATTTAGATTCCACGCACAAAAGTTTAGTTTTCTTTTCTCAAGTTGCTGTCAATTTTTTAAAAATTGCATGCTAAGTTGCTGCTTCTGTCCTTCCCCAAAATGCTTATAGGAAAATTATTGGATATTAACAATTGAAATCACACAGAAAAGCCTTTACCTATGAATGGAGCTATATTATTATATTATGACCCATCATTTTAAAGCCTCGTATTACTTGTATATGCAAAATTAATTAAGTTGTCTGTGTTATGCAAAGATACGAATGTTATGTTTACAGATTGGCAGTTCACAGACTGTTATAAAGAGTATCTAAGACTACACAGACTTTAGGAAAGCAAATTTATTATGATTGTAAAAATAGTCTTTTATTCCTAGTTACGCTGGCTTCTTTCACAAAGATAACTCTCCGATAGGAGTCACCTGGACTCTACATGTGTTATAGAGTTCTGGTATACCTCCAAAGTATTGACATTTCCTGCTAATTCCTAGTGATCTTTTCTTCACCCATTTGTACTCTTAATTCAATTTCTTAAACTAATCTTAGGCAATCACTTTTGTTTAGATATTTTTATATCTCACTATTTATCGATGTCTTCATTTCACAAATTTCTAAAGTTATTATTATTTATTGAGACAGGATTTCTCTCTGTAGCCCAGGATGGTCCTGAGCTCACTGTGTAGCCAAGTAGGCAAGGGTGGCCTCAAATTTACAACAATACTCCTGCCTCCCGTCCTGGAGTACTGGGATTACAGGTGTGTGCTGCCACACCCAGTGTGTGTGGTGTTAAGGAATCCAACTCAGGGCCTTGTGCTTGCTAGGCTAGTATTCTAACCACAGTTCTCTATTTGTCCAGGCCGCAACCTTGTGTTTTCTTTGGTGTCAGCAGATTACATGCAAGGAAGAATTTCCTTGTCTTTGTTGTCTTTGACTCTTCAAACTGTTGCTCAGTAACAGATAAGAAATTTGGAAATTTGGCAAGTTCCCTATGAGAACTTTTTTTTTTTCTTTGAAACGGGCTCTTGCTTTGTAGCCCAGGCTGGTGCTGAAGTCACTTTGTAATTTAGACTGACTTTAAGCTTTATGACAATTCTCCTGCCTCAGTCTCACCAGTCCTGAGATTACAGGCATGCACCACCATGCCTGGCTATATACGGTGTTGGAGAATTGAACTCTGGGCCTTGTGCTTGCAATGCAAGGTCTTTAACCACTGTACCACTAGTTATTTGTAATTATTTATTCTTCCAGACCTCCCTATGAGGACTTCATCGTTCTCCTTACTACTTAAAATCACATCTAAGGTTTCTGACATGTAAGATTTATTTATTTCAAAAATGCATATTAATTCTTACTTTCACAGATTTCACTGTTGTATCACACCTGGAGTTAAGGTATGATCATGCAATCTTTGAATTAGAAAAACTGTGAATGATACATGTCAAATATGTAGCAGAAAGAAATTAGTGTGCTGTTAGGATCCTCTTACATTAACTGAAAATTTACAGTTCGAATAGCCTTCTAAAACACTAAAATTTATTCCCATCACAGTTTTTTAAACTACAAAAAGTATAAAAGACATACAGGAACAGAAAAAAAAATGATCATTTATAATACACTGGTACCGATTTATGCTACTCTTCCCAGATTTTTTCATATTTCTTGTTATCTTATTATGCCTTACCCTGAACATAAAAGTTTATATTCTGCCAGTTTTAAAGACTCCTTTTTTATTCAGACAGATTTACAGAACAAGTACTTTTTAAGTTCTTAACAGATATTTTGAGGAGAGAATAGAGGTTAGTCTCTAGAGCCTCGTTGCTTGACTTTCTCTCTGGCTTGGCTACTTCCTAGCTATTGACCCATGTGCAAGCTTAAGTAGTAAGTTTTTGGAACATCAGTTCACTCATCCATAACAGATAAAGTTGTGGTACATTGACAGTTAATCTTATGTATCAACATGGAGGGTGAAACAAACATTTAAATCAATGGATTGGGATATGAAGATTGCCTTCCTTCTTGTGGGTGGGCCTTGTTCAATCTGTTGAACGTAGGAAAACAAAACAAAAAAAAGAAAAGAAAAGAAAAGAAAAGAAAAAGGAAACTTCCAGCAAGGGTGAACTGGTCAGCATTCTGTACTTGGACTGGAATTAGAGTTCTCACTCTCCTGGGATGATTTCAGCCAGACTTACATTGCAATACTCAGCCTTGGCAGCCTTCATATTTGTGTAAGACAATTCTTTATAGTAAATCTTCATATATGTGTGCGTGTGTGTGTGTGTGCATAAGTTGACATGTTTTATGATCTGTCATTTCTCTGTGATCGAACTTACAGTTTTTTGGCCAGTAAGTGAACTCCTCAAAGGCAAAAATATAAGATCACATTTACCTCACACTGAGGAATATGATAATAAAAATGTAAAATAAAGGTGTTTAACAGTAAGTATGGATGAATGTTGTACATTTATTTTTATTCTCATCATGCACTGAAAGATGTTGATAGAGGATTGGCAGGCTGTTGAAACAAATGAAAGATTAAGGTCTCTAAAATAATACTCTGATCTCAGGAAAGAATGACTAAAGACAGTTTTTTTTTTTCCCTCCTAATTTACTTTTCTGATTTCACCTTCCAGGGTATTAGAGATTGTTACCTCTTTGAATATTGAAAAAAACTAATCTAGCAAAACATATAGACCAAAAGATTTAAAACTCTAAAAATTCACTTGGTCTAATTCTTTTTACTTTGTAAATTGTCTTCCTACAGAAAAGTTGCAACTGATAGAGTTTCATAGTCCCTAAAATTTTGCTGCTTTCAGTAAACCTCCATGGAGAAAATCATGTCTTTGGACCAGTTTTTATAGTCACAAATCAAACACTATTTGCTTTAGAAATTTTTAGAATTCAAAAGTTTTTTTCTACATGTTATAAAAAGCATTCAAAATAGAATTTACTCACTAAAATAAATTACATTTTGTATTATCAATAATCACTGAAAATATGAGTTGTATATTATCATTTTAATATAATTTTAAGTAGAAATCTAAATAGCAAAAATGTTTGGAGAAAGCTGTTGTGTGTGCAGCTTTTGTAATGTAATTGCCGGCAGCACAGAGCCAGGGCTCGGAAACATAATGGAGCAGCATCTAATAGAAGGTGGATATTTTTGGAGCTTATATATATCAGAAAATTTGACATTTATTGGTCTGATTCTCTTAATAATAGGAATTATGCTAGGCCTTATGACGCCTAAGAAATCTTGAGTTATATACCAGTAGAATGGAACATATTCAATTGTATGATAGACTCTTTGTAGATCCTTCTCTTTTATTGTTGATAATGTGAGCCAGAATTTTAGTTAAGAAACATGTCTTTGTGAAAAAAAATATTTATATAACGATTCACCATGAGAAGAAAAGTCCACCTTCTATAGAGACAAATATTACTTATTTCTACTCTGTAATAGCTCAGAGAATAACATATCCAAGTCAAAGTTCCCAGTGTCACGTGCAGGTGGACACTAGATCTGTTCAGGATGGAGAAAAATGACACTTGGATAGTTCCTAAACTTTTTGGATCAATGGTTGTCTTGGTATCTCAGTACTTTTCATGGTACTCTGAGACAAAAGTTGATATCATTATGTTATTACAGGCTAACTTCTTAGTCAGCATTTGAAAACGATACATAGAAATAAAAGAAATATTTAAAGTAACTGTAATTATATTACAATGGGATATCATTGCCAGCTGCATCCAGAGCATCCAACGAGTAGAATTAGATTAAATGTGCTATCCTAATTTCTTATTATGTATTGATTTTTGCATGCAACTGACTTTTTAATCACACCAATTGTGAAAATCCAAGTATTCCAATGTCATAACATCACAGTAAAGACTGGAATACGATATGATGTTGAAACTTAAACTATCTTGACCAAGTAGTTGAAAGATATTCAAGTTACAAAGAAGAGGGACATTTTAAATATTTAAATAATTTGCTGTGGTTTTTGAGTTTGTTGGAGCAACCCAGGGAGCTCTGGCACAAGAATGGGAACCGTGATGCTATGTCCTATGCTCTGACCTTCTGCATTGGATACTTATGTGGGTAGCTCTTTCTCCCCCCATATTAGCTGGAAATGTTCAGAAATTAATATTTTTGCATACCTACTTTCAAACACAGCTGAGAAGAACAGTTATCATTAATTTTTGACTATTTACAAGTAAATTTGTGACTGTGTTTCCTCTTCTGAAATTAAGAAAAAGATGCAGTAACAATGTTTTAAATAAGATATCCATATTTATACTTTTTGTCTTTCGATGATGGTTACAAAAGTAAAGGCTATTATTTGACCCAAATTATAGTAAATTTTCCTGTGGTGTAGTGACAGTTTTGAATTAAGCTTCTTTGAGACAAGTTTCAGCTCCATGCTTATGTATGTAATGCTGAATACGTAGCTTTCTTTGACAATGTTTCCCTAACACAAAGTACTTTCTTAGCATTGCTTATATATTGGTATTTACTAGTTATTGAAATCACACACACAAAACTTATGTGTACTATTTTACTGTATTTTACTAGTTGACGATTCTTTTTACATCTTTGCACTTTTTACGCTGATTAAGATTATATATTATATCGTGGGCAGGAGATTTTTTGTTGTGTGTGGAGGTATGTTTTCCATCTTTTAAACTGAGACACACAAAAACTTACCAAAATCCTCAATAATAAAAAAATAAAGTTTAGAACGTCATTTGTTTTTGTTCTTGTTTCTTTTTTGTGAGATACGTAACTCAAATTTGCTTTAGAGGGCTGAGAATGTAGCTCAGTGATTAAAGCACTTCCCTAAAAAGCACAAAACCATGATTTCATAGCACCACATAAGCGAGACTTTGGGGTACCCACCTGTAATCCCAGCATTTTCGGAGTTCAAGGCAGAAAAATGCCACTAATTCAAGGCTGACATTCTGAGCTACAAAGTAAGACTCATGCTTAAGAATTAAAAAATTTTAAAAATGTCTTTTGTATCAAGACACAGAAGTAAAGATTAAGCCTCTCTAGAAAGCATGAGTTGTGACGAACTGTGCTCTCTGTAGGCCCATCCAACTTGTGGGCGCCGATGTTTTACTTTTGATTTTTTTAAAAAAAAATGTTACAATGAAAAAAGACAGTTTTAGTTTCGATGCACATACATTAACTACACTATACATTTTACATGAATCCCAAGATAGTTTCTCTTCACTCAAAAAAAAAAAAATGGAGGTGAGATAATAGGGGGCCACAGGTCAGACCCTTCTGCTGCCCTACCAGCTTTGAAAGAGATAACTCCAGATATCAGTGAAGACCTCTTTCTTTGTAGATATGCAGTAGTTTCTGGAAGGTTGTTGAAATCTGTTAGCTTATTTGGAAGGAAAACATATTCAAGAAGGAAATATGCCCATATTATTTTTCATTTAACATTCTCGATATACAATAACTTGAGTTTTCTAAACATCAGATACTAAGAAAAGCAAGTCAGACTGAAGTAACTCATAGTACTCTGATTGCCTTTGAAATTTCAACCAGAGTTAAACAGAAAATCCCCAAAACACCTCAATGAGCTACAAAAAAACCTTTTTTATACTGTTAACTTCTCATACTTTTCACCATTTTCTCATCATTTTAAAGGTCTTTGGATGTGTTTCCTATCTACTGAAAATACTGCTGATGCTGTGTGAGGTCTACTGTGTAAAACAATCGGAGTTTTTGGAATTTAAAGCTCTAGATAGATGTCGTTTCTAATTTATAAACACTAAGCCCTGAAATTCGTATCTACAAACTTGCCTTTAGTTCTTTTTTGTTTTGGTTAATGTTGTTTTGTTTTGTTGAGACAGAGTCATGCTCTGTAGTCCAGGCTGATCCTGATTTCACTCTGTTGCCCAGTCTGGCCTTGAACTCACAGCAATCCTCCTGCAGAGCCTCCCAAGTGCTGACATTACAGGCTTGTGCCACCATGTATAGCTTATGTGATGCCCGGAAATTAAATCCAAGAACTTGACCTTGCTAGGCAAGCACTTAATAACTGAGTCACACACCCTACCCCTGTAACCTTGTCTTAATTTTTGACCTCTAGACTTAATCTACAAGGCTTAAACCAGTCTCTCTTACATCCAGGCATCTCAGTGCAGCAATTTAGAACCAAACTCCATCAGGTTCCTATCAGACCTACTCGCCTCCCATATGTCTCAACGGCTCCCCCCCACGCCTCCCAAAGGCCCCGCCCATGCCTCCCAAAGGCTTGAAGCTTCCCAATGGCAGCCACTGGCATCAACCTCTCTGCATTCACTCAACTTGGAAAAATTGTGCCACTTTCCCCTCCAAATGTTTAATCAGTTTTTGTGCTCTTTGGATACCAAACCCTGTGGAGTTCTGCTCTATGGTATTTGAGATACTTATTTGGTAGTCCTTGTTCCCAGTTGTTACCTGGGCAATATACTCTCTTATCGTGATAACTTTTTGATTAGATTTCTTCACGTTACCTTACCTTCCACATTGTTTCCACAGTTTTACCGTAATTAAGACCTGTAATAGTTTTTGCATACAAAAACAAGTAAGAAAATCCCCTCTCCTCCCAAAGGCAAATGGAAGCTTCCGCCGCATTTTAGTCTCATGGTAATAAGCTCTCCAGCTTACTTTCCTGAACGTATTGCCTGGTATCTCAGTCTGTTTTCTGTTGCTTTAGCACTTCACTAGAGCCTAAATAATTTATAAAGAAAATAATTTCATTTAGCTAGGAGTTCTGTAGGTGGGAAGTCCAAATCCAGGCCCCTGCACATGCTGCTTCATACGTGGTAGGAATTCGGAAGGATAATGAAGTGTGTGTAGAAAAGACAAGCAAGAAAGGCAGCCTCCCTTTGTAACATCCTACGTTCATGGCAATTAGTCCTAGGAGAATTGCATTAATCTCTTTCAATACACTAATTACCTCTTACGGCTCCCACCACCTTTCAAACGTGTCGTTACTTTGGCAAACACATTTCCACATGTGATTTGAAGGAGTCAAACCCTATTCAGATCACAGCACCCGAGGTTTTCCTTTCACTCTCCAGATTTTCTAGTAGCGGGCAAGTTTCCCATCCATCCACATGCACGTGATAGTCCCTTTGTCTAAGAGCTGAATTCTAGTACCTCGGTCTGAAATGCAGAAAACACCTTCCTTTCCTATCTTTTACTCTATGTTAAAATTCTACTCAGATTGTGTTAAACCCAAAGTCCATGAAATCTTATCTAACTTCATTTAGGCATACTCATCTACCTTGTAAGTATTAATATAACATTTGATTTTTATTCTAATATTTGCAGTAATTTACATTATAATAAGCGTCTCACTCATAAGATCATGGGTTCCTTGAAACAAAAGCTACCGCTGTCATTGTCCTGGCACTAATGTACAATTTTTTTTTATGTGGTAGATGCAGATAATGTTGTTAGAGTGAAGTAATTAAATTATAAATTGGTCAAATGGAAGTTTGTAAGTACTGAAAATTTTTGTCAGGCTCAGAGAGAAGAAATAATCCCCTAGATTCCCAAGTTACAGATTTTCTGGTATCAGCAGGGGAGCAAGCTGCTCCCATCCTTGCAGTAAGTTACTGAATGTTAAAGCTGCAGACCGCAGGGCACCACGGTCTTCACCCTGGTCAGTGTTCTACCCACATCATTGTATAAAGTCATCTAATTAGGATGCTTGATGCTTTTGCTCTGAGCCTTATCATCAAAATGACTGTATCATTTTCTGTGTCTCTCGGCACGTAACTCAGTTCTAAATCTAAAACTGACAAAATGCATTTGGCAGAAAGTAAATTATGAGAGAACTCTAGATAGGAGGAGACTGGGAAATACGGTTTTCATTTTCTGCAGGACGAGAGACATATGAAAGAGTATTTCGAATGGAAGTTAGAAAAACCAATGTGTGATATCTGCAAATCCTCTCCCTGGAAAAAAATTGCCATCCATGGGCTCCTTTTCTCCCAAATCAAAACATTTGGAAACACAGTCTGATTCCAAGTCCTTCTGTAAATGAAAATTAGCTCTATCAAGAGTATATTCCATCTCTGTGATCACTGGTTTTCTCATTCAATCACAAATCTGTCTTGATATCCTGTGAACCAAGGACAAAACTATGAAGTTAGCCATCACCTTCACTGAAAATAGATAACTGGAGAAAAGAACAGGTGTAGGGAACAAAGCTAATATAGATGTAGACGTAGTAGAACAAGGATGAAGAACAGTGCATTATGGAACATTTCATGTGCACAGCTGGCAGTGACGCTGTGGCTAATTGACAAGGCCCTTCCTCCAACTCAAAACTCATGCACTATTTTCCAGTACCTCGCAGCATCCATTTGTATGGCTAATTCAACATTCATGTCTGATGACTATGAACTCTCAGAGGTTCTCTTTCTGCTGAGGTTATATAGTTTTCCTCTGAATATTTTAGCAAACAGATATAGCACTTCAGTCAGACACACCAAAGGCTGCAATGGTTTCCGAATTGTCCCTATGTTCCTAATGCACAGGAGCTATGTGCTCCCCCTTGACCAATAAAGATCAATTGCCCTTTCCTACAAAGTAACATTCTTTCAAGCATGCTGAGTAAATTGTATAAGTAACTTGAAATGGCCAGAGAGCAGGCTCCACTCTGAGACAAACTGAGGAACTAATATGACCTCTATTCGAAGAATTTCTTCCCTGAGTACTAGGAACTCAAAACTAGGAGAGGCTTAGTTTACTAGAATTAGACAACAGCATTTTGTAAACAAGTTACAGAGTGGAATAGTGAGAGATGTCTCTCCTACTACCGTTTTTTGCTTTCCCTGCATTGTAGGTGTGACTCAAACAACAATATTATAGCAACTACAGGTTTAAAAATTGATCTGCAGGCATATTTTTTTTCAGAAGATGTAAGGTCATTTGTCAGTGGACACCATTACTAAGTACTAAATGCAGTCTTCCATTCTTTTATAAGAGACTCACTGGCTTCATGATGGAGCACGTGGTTAACTGTCAAGTGCTGGGACAGTTATCCCTTGGCTTCATTTCTTTGGTCAAAATGATTAGATTTCTTGATCAGAAATAATAAGGTGTGGAGCTCATAGAGTGAAGAAGTTATTCCCTAAGCTCTTGGATGCCTTTGACAGGGAAAATAAATCTAAAGGAAGAATACATGTGCATTCCAATGGGATTAAATTGTTGCATATTCTGTTATCAAAGGTGCCAAATGTAAGCAACTTTTTATCAGGCAATAGGTGGGTTATCCATATTAGATGTTCAGTGTCAGTTTCTCTGAACTATGCTCTGAGGTTACAAAAATATAGTACTTATTCCATATGTCCATGTAGTCAGATAAAAATCAGGAATCTTATTCCTGAGGAAAGAAAACAGCCATACCAGAAAGCTACTTTAAGGCCTTAACTACTTAATCCGATAATGCCCATGTAAGAGTAGTCTCAGCTTAAATGCAAACTATTTTATCAATAAATACAAGTGAATCTGATACAGCACTATAAATTAAAGAGTTAAATAACTTCACTTAGCAATGATGCTACGTAGGTCATTCCAAATACTATTACATTGTATTTTCACAATAGTACAAAAATATCTTTAATATAGGCATTTAAAATTATGTGCTTCAATTTAAAAATCTAAATTTTTTGAAGGGTTTTTATTACAGATCAGAAAATCTGAAATAGAGGACCAGCCAACCTTGGTACTTTTCAAATTCTATGTTTTCTTAGGTACAGGTCAGGTTCACTTTTGAGATTGGATTGGGAAGCTAATATTTATTCAGAGATTACAACACTTCTACTAGGTGCCATGTTATTATATTATACATTTTTAAAATCTTCTTATTGACCAGATGACATGGGTACTGCTGTTATCATCTTCTTCTTACAGTTGACTCATCTGAGGCTTAAAGAGTTTAAAAATTATACCCAGGATCATTCAGCTAACATACAGGATTCATGCCAATGTACCAGGGAAATTACTACTACCTGGACAAAATTTTTAAATACCTTTGGAGTTAAAACTAGAATGGACCAGGTAGCTGCCTTAAAAATGAGGTCATTTGTTTATGTAGTTAGAAAAAAATCAGAGATTTAATTATAAAGAAATACCTATAACTACACAAAGAGTTGCATGTACAGTACACAAAAGTAACTAATATTCCACAAAGTATTTAACCATGCATTTCACTAATTGCCTTCTGAACCCAATTAATCACAGTAAAATTGAGCATTCTACATCACGTGCATCAGCCCAAAGATGGAAGACATTGCTTTTATATAAAAATATATTAACAAAATTCTTGGTGATAGACAATTTATGACCTAGATTTATGCTGAAAAAAACAACTGATAATTGACATTTAAATCAAGCATTTATGTTTAGAACTATGATTTTTTAAAAAGAATTTGACACCATTTCTGTGGAATAAAAGCTTAAATATCCTTACACAATGTAAGGAGCTTTAAATGATTTTAAAAAATCTTCAAGTATGTTATTGTACTCTAAATGTAGCAGAGACTCATGTACACCACAGATCAGAGCAAATATTTCATCAAAAAAGAAAAAAATCCAGTGAAGCTGCACTCAGAATAGTAAAATGCTTAGTTTCCATGGAATGCGTTTGACAGTAAGATTTTTAAAAGATCTAAGAGGCTGACCTTTCTCCCCCCAGACTAAGTAGACTTTTTAAAATGAGCACATCTGGTTTATGTTCCTAAACCTCTGGCCTTTAAAAGCTTTGTTCCCAATTCACACAAAATACCATTCAAGATTGCTTGACATGCTGACCCTTCCCTGTAGGTGGTTAGGTGAATGAAATGATTAAATAGATTCAGGAATTTAACATATATGTAGCAAGTTAACATTTGCATACCGAACTGATTAGTAAATATCACACCTTATGAGCACACATCTTGTGAGAACACATCTTACCCACTTTTCCTTTGTGAAATTATAATTATAAAATATTATTGTTTTCCAGGGAGGAGAATTGATTTCCTTGTAAATAATTATACTGGGTATCTGTAATTAGAACAAAGCACATCGTAGTAAAACTCAAGATTCTTTTGGTTTCTTTTCAACTCCAGTGTGGTTACTAGGGAGGATAAAGCCACTGTCCGATGGTCAGGTTGAATCCATAAATCTAGATGGCCGGTCGACATTTAACAAACCCGTTGGTAGTCAATTGAGTTAAACATTAAATGGTGCATTGGCAAAGAAGATTTCATTTCTGTGAGGCCCAGTAATAAAACGTTCTGAGTTATTTGTGTAGAGTGTAATTCCTTCTGACTTTGCCTTCCATTTGCCTTGAGGACATACCGGCTTAAAATTGTTCAGCTCACTACGCCACGCATAACAGGTAATCTGCCTAATTAAATCCTATAAGGACATTCTAAGTAAAATGCTGAAGAGCTCCTGTAACCTCTGTTTCACCCTCCCCATGCACCAGAGCTTCTGAGATTGAGAAAAACCCAGCCATTAACTCAAGTGTTTACACTTAAAACTCAAATTCTGCTTTATGAGATCCGCTCATTTCGACTTTTTTACAAACTTGTTTTCTCTTTCACAGGCAGAAAGACATTCGTCATTTTTTCATATATTATAGTTTTCTGTTTGTTCTGATGGTAAATGATCTAATATATGCCTGCAATTCATATTGTGAAAAAAATCACACTGTGACTGGGACTGCTATCTTCAGAGATCTAATAAGATTTACATCCATATTTTGAGTGCATTCATTTGGCATATTTCAATGAATTATTAATTATGACCAACAATAAAATATTATTTTGCTCAGATGCACAGCAATAGGCAAGGTGCCCAAGAGAAATTTATCTGACAGCTCAAAACAAAATGGTCAAAATCTACTCCTAGGTTACCCATCCAACACAGCATGACGCATATTCACCCATCAAACACACTCAGTATGAGCTTTTCTCAGCTTGGCAATGTTTTGTCAAGAGAATAAAAGCCAAACTCTAGCATATAGATAAAGAAACTTTCCTTCAATGATTAAAAATAAAATATGATAGATGAATAATAAGCTTTTTGCAAAAATTATCAATTATACTCAAAATTGATAATAACGATTTTCATTCGACGGGTATCAATATGGCCCGAGTCGTTACTATGCATAACCAAACTGCATATTATGTCTTATTTGATCTATTTCTATCGACACAGAAATTTTCACTACCTTTCATCGCACTGCCTTGTAATCCTCTCTCCCTTTCTACTCAGTGGACTCCGGAGAGAGAAACCTTATGCTAATCAATGACCCGTTCTTTTTTTTCTTTTATTACACACATTAGACTGATTGCTAAATCGATCCTCCTTGTTCGTTCTGCGTGGATCCGTTAAGTTTGTTCCTTTGGAAAATCCCGAGATGGGCTGCTTCAGATGTGGCCTGCAGAACCGTTTTGCTTCTCAACCGTGCAAATAGCTCAGTGGTTATCCTCCATTCCATCTCCTGGCAGCCCCCTAGAGCGATTTGGGTCATGTCAGCTGGGGTACTGGATAGTTACCAGCCGGCCTCCTCAGACAACTGCAGGTGAATGACCAATACATACTGACTAGCCATGACTTCTTGTCAGTCCAGGGGAAGATTCATTCTAGATCCAAGCATTTAGAGGCACTAAGGTGAGGTGGGTAGCTAGGAATATAATTATTCTAAGCCAAAGCTGGGCTTCAATAAACTCTTCTGCTCTTAATTAATGTTTTGCTATGCAAAAACCATACAGAAACTACTTACTTTTTTCTGTTTCAGTTTCTTCTTACAAAATAATGATATTTATCATGAAACATCATTCAGAAGTTTGATAAATGTCTGTGCAATTTGCAATGCAAGACACATGAAAAGGGCTACCAAGGCATAGGTATTATAACTAAATGAACACCTCATACTTTAAAATGAATCTATTCATATAAAAGTAGTTCTCTCCCATCATCATTTAAACTGTATCTCTCATTATTTCACATATATATATATATATATATATATATATATATATATATATATATATATCACTCATCATCTTCAAAGCTCGGCTTTAAAACAGGCATGCTAGGGTGCTCATTTAGGCCAATAAAATTGCTTTCTATTCTCAAAAAAGAAAAAGAAAAAGAAAAAGCATGCTAGATTTTCTACTATTCTCCAACTGCTACATATAATTCGTTTAATTCATTCTGTTTATTATTTTTGATTCATTGAGACGGGATCTCATTATGTAGTTCAGGCTTTTTTCAAACACACGATCCTCCTGTCTCAACCTCCTCAGTGCTGGGATTATAAATGTGCACCACCAGCTACTGCCCTCAACCATCTTTTTTTTAAAGACTGAGTATATGTCAAATTTTTAAAATGCTGTCTTTGCGTTATTTGTCATTTGAAATATGAATGTTTATATATCTGAATTTGTAACTTGTCTTGAAAAACCTAGAGTTTGTTAGTATTTATCGGTTGCTTTTCTTGTGGTATGTATCAATCAGGGCAGAAGAATGACTTCCCTTTATTATCAACTTATTATATTTCAGATCTACGTTCCACAGATCTGTTAACAGTACATTCCTTAGAGGCATGTAGCTTTGTGTTATCTTCAAAACTTTGTCCTAAGCCTGAAGTATTACTTTAAGATGCTTGATACCATTTTTTTTTTGTTCTCCCTTATTTGGAAAGATATTGTAATAACACTTAAGTCAATCCTCTTTAAACACAAAACGTTTAAAACTTTTCTCTGTTAACTTCCTATGAAATACTGTTAATGTAAGCAGAATGTCTAATATGTATAATAATTACTCTAAAATTCAAATCAATAGGCATTTGTTAATGACTACTTAAAGGGCAAGTGAAACAATTTATAGAGGGCAAACAAAATGTAGATCCCATTCATACTGTGGAGAAAGGCACTTTTAAATGAAGTCATAATGCATGGCTAAATACAGTGTGACAAAAGAGTGAGGAGAACAATAGACCTGAGAGCCTAGAAGAAAAAGCTCTTGAAAGCTTGAGGGAAGATGCCTAAAGACAGCAGCATTTACGCTGGGCCTTGACAAGCAGCACTGATTTGCAAAATTAATCAAGCAGAAGTGGGGAATTATGCAGACAAAAGTGTGAAAAGGCTCACATCAAGATGTGCTTGCCTTTTAGAGGTCAACATATGGTAAGAAAATGAGTGGAGAATAGTGGAAGCAAACAATGTAAAAAAGAATGTGTTTCATTTGCTATCTATCACGGGGGGTGGAGGGAGGATGCCCAAAACTCAAAGGAGCAGGGATTTGTGAGGCTCACAGTTTCACAGGGTTCAGTCCATGGTTGTCAGTCTCCAAGGCAGAAGCAGCATGGCGGATGGGCATGGCGAAGAACAGGTGCTCAACTCATGTTGTCCAGGTAATGGGGGGAGCGGGGAGAACTTAGGCAAAATATTCCCTTTTGGGTCAGACTCTAGGAGTCTACCTCCTTTAACCAGTTCCCATCTCCAAACAGCATATTCAGCTATAAACTCATGGATATGCCGAACCATCAATGATACAGTGCCGCTGTGGCCCGGTCACCTTTTAAAATCTCCAATTCTGAACACATGAGGTTTCTGTGAGACATTTGAGATTTGAGATTTTAGATTTGATTTGATTCTGTTATCATCATCATCATAATTTTGGAGACAGGGTCTTGTTTTATAGTCCAGGCTGGTTCTGAGGTCACTATGTAGATCAGGCTGGGCACAATACAGCAATCTTCTGAGTGCTGGGTTACAGGCATGTGCCACCATACCAAGGTTATGTGGTGCTTGGAAATCAAACCCAGAGCCTTAGACTCAATAGACACACATTCAAAGCATTGAGCTACGCCTCCAGTTCAGATTTCATATTTTAAATCTAAGCCAAAACAGACTACAACCAGGTAGTTTTACCGTTACATAAGAGGCCAGTAATTGTATTTTTATAATGTCATGAAAATATAGTACTTGTACACTTATAGGATACATTATAATAATTAATATACACAATGCAATAATCAAATTGAAGCAATACATATTAGAGACACTGGAGAGCAGAGGTGAGGGGGAGTGGGAAGAAGAGTTTCAGTACAAAGAATCAAAACAAAGAGCATAGGAATTCCTTCTTAGATTTTTTTCTAGCTATTGATTAAAACTATGATGCATTTCAAAATGAACAGAAGAGAAGCATACGAAATTTGCAATACATAAAAATGATTCATGTAAGGACTTTATTTTGAAAACAGTAAATGTATTAGCTTTTCCATTGCTGGGATAAAACAGTGATACCCAAGATATAGAGTAGGAGTGGTTTAATTTCTCTTACAGTTTTGAAGGATTTAGTCCATGATAGACTGAGGTCAAGGCAGAAGCATTATGGAAGAAAGGTGGTTGGTCTGAAATTGCTAACTCTGCGGTGGCAGAGAATCAGAGCACAGGTGAAGAACAACAGAAAGAAATGCATCCTTCAGTGGCATGCCAGTAGTGACCTACTTCCCCTTCAAGGGTCATCTCAGCACATTCAGCTACCAACATCAATCCACTGGTAAGTAGAGTACGCTGAAGAGCCAGTCACCTCTCTAGGAGTCACTTTGAAAAGTAAGAAGCACTGTCATAAGCAGATACAAACTGAATTAGACTTTTAAACAATGTAGTCAAGTAGCATGTATTTCATTCTTGTCGGTCATCATAAGATTTCACAAACATATCAAGAGATAGAATAAAAGTCCATAGAGTTGTCCAATACAAATGTCCATAGAATTCGAGATAAATAAATGCATACTGCCAGCATTGAGAAGATGGACACCCTTCTCTTGAAGGCTATGAGAAGCTGATATTACTTTTTAGTTTTGTTATGTAACTCAAAAAAGTGCAGTGAGAATGTATTCTCCTCAAAGTTCACTGATAGATAAAGCGTCCCATGACCACGCTGGATTAAACACTGACCTTTCTGTGGTCCTTAAAATTGAGCATGGCTCTTCACCGATACTTTCCACACCTGAGCATTTGTGTTCCAGCTTTACATTCAAATATCTGACTTGATTCATCCTCCTCACAAAGGTTTAACAGGGTGGTGGGAAAAAAAAATAACAAAGGTCTCAACATGGGAAAATATATTTTCACTCATGCTTATAATGTTAAAACTGCTTCCTTTTGCAAGATCACAGATATTAATGTTATTCATGCATTCTATCTCCTTGATGTTAACACTTGCAACATTTGCAACATTACCAATGAGTGTTCCACCCAAAATAAACAGGCTGTAGCACTTTCAAAGTGACTACAAAAATTATCTCCCAACTAGCTCATCGCACTAGCAAACAGGATTTGTGACTTTATCCTCAGTGAAAAAGACCAAAGGAAAGAGGGAAATTATACATTCTAAAACTGGCTCTCAGGTAAAGATACAGACGCCTGTATGTTCTCTGACTTGTGTCAATCTATTTTCACTTGCTACCTCAGACTATAAAATATTTAAAATTCTGTGGTTTGGGGTACCGCACAAAACAAGAAGAAAACAGAGCAACCTCATCACAGTCTTGGCTGCTTGGTCCCCAATTCTGTAGCCTACCTGCCTTCTCTTTGCCACTTTCTTGAGTCTTCTTTAAAATTTGTCGCTCTACATACAGTGTCCAGAAGTTTTGATCTTATGTAGAACAAGCAACAGAGACCAATATATCTATTCCATCTTCCAAGCACGAGGGACCTAAGCAATATACTTCTCAAAAAAGTAGATGTCAAGGAGGAATTAGAAAAGACAATATTTTAAAAATACACTAAGACACACATGAAACTACCTGAGTGACTGGACCATGAAGGACATTGGTGTGTCACAAACGTGTGAAGCTACCAACAGCTTACTGATTGCTGGACTATGTGCATGTTTCCAACCAGGGGACACTGTTGTTGAGGCACCTGCTGACAAGCCTTGCTTAGATGTGACTAATGGTGAAATTCGTGGGAAATAGAGTGATCGTGAATTGTAAGCTGAAGACACAATAGAAATTGATATAATAACTTTTGCTTTAGATATCATTCTCTTCCTAGAGCAATAGGGTGGATATTCTAGCTTTTGGGGGAAGAACATGTTATCAGTGAAGGAAAAAATGTAACTCTGGGCAGTATTGCAGAGCCATTGGTAAAACTAACGCTGGGAGTCAGGCCTGGTAACTCAGACCTGTAATCCCAGCTCTCTCAGAGGCTAAGGCAGGAGGATAGCAAGTTTGAGCCCAGCCTGGGAAATTTAGCAACTTATTGAGACCTTGGCTGAAAATCAAAACCAAAATATGATCTTTGGATGCCGCATAGGGCAAAGGTCCTGGATTTCATTCTCAGCACCTAAATACCAATAACAATAATGATTATTCCTGTAATGTTTGGTGGTAATGAGGAACCAGAATCCACTCAATAGTGTAACTGTCTCCACACTGAAAAATTAGTGTATGATTTACAATTTCTGTTTAACAAGCACGTTAATTAATGATACATAGAATAAAATAAACATTCTTGGTATACCCCCAGAAATTTTTGTGCCGGAAATTTTGCATTGAAATTCTGTTTTTCTGTTTTGTTTGCATTGCTTTATGTACTGCCTTTTTTGTTGTCGTTGTTGTTCAGAGTTAACCAACACATGCTAAGGTCACTTTGCACCATGTAGATGTACAGTGGAATTGCTTTTTCCATTGCTGTACTTGGAGTTTCCTTTCTACAGATTCACTCACTGCAAAGTTGTCTTCTGACGATCAATCTCCAAAAACACCGGGTGCTCTTTCTGAGGACGCTCTTCAACTCACATTTTGCAGCAGTGCAGAAACAATTCTAGTCACTTCTTTCTACACTCCTGTATCAAATCACCCTGACACAAGTGTATCTGGATCAAGAATAAAGATTAAGAAAGATCAGAAATGTGGTGGTTCATGTTTTCTAAATATGGGAAAAGTAAGGCTTAGTTGCATAAAAAAACCATAATTTTCTGGCTGATGCAATAATAGAAAATTGGCCAATTATTAAGGAGCTGTCCAATTTCAGGAACCATTGGTGCCTTGATGACACTATTCGTCCTTCAACTTTCTGTCTCAGAGCAGACCTACACCCTGGAACAGACGGCCAAGGCAATGCAATGGCTTTGGGACCACTGAGGCTTTAGTGAGGAAGAATGATCTCTGCCTATACTCCCAGTCTATGATTTCTTCCATGCAACTAAATAGATAGGAAAAGTAGAATGGAATTATGGCATTATGAGTATATGGTCCTGTCCTGTGGTAACCATGGAAGCCAGCATTTTTGCCTCTAGTGTTGTCAAGTGTTTGCATTTTGAACCAGATGTATATCTAAAAATCCTAATTGTGTCTTCTCATCCACATTTATTTATTTATTTATTTACTTAGTTACTTTTAAGACAGGGTATTGCTCTGTGGTCCAGGCTGGTCCTGAACTCACTATGGAGCCCAGGCTGGCCTTGAAATCACAGCAATCCTCCTGTCTCCACCTCCCAAGTGGTGGGCTGGGTTCTTAACATTTGCAAGGCAAGTGCTTTAACCCTTGAGCCATTCCTCCAGCCCCCCTCTCCCCACTTTTAACTGTAACTTTCTTTCCTCTTAGTGAAAAGATCAATAATATATCATCTCCGATTGGTCCACTTTGTGGTTACTTCCAAACTGAAATTAAGCATGTACATGATCCAGATGTGGCATCACACGGTTAGAGATGCAGGGGTGCCTGGGGTCATATTGTTTAGCATTTGCCTGTGTAGCATTTCTTCAATGCTACCCCGGAACCCTTTGGGTTTTTTCACTGTATTTTTTGTGGTCCTGACAATTAAACGCAGGGCCTCACACATGCTAGCCAAATATTCTACCATTGAGGAAAACTCTTACATCATGACTTTATTTACAACTATGTGTAAGTTTTATTATACCACTGTGAAAAAGATGTAGATTTTTACTATGATATTTTGGGAAAAAAATAAAATGAAATGATCTATTTTTATATTTCATTGCCTTTATGTTATTTGTTTTAAATCCAATTTATATCTGTTTTTCTTCCAAAACTAACTTATTTTTCTAATGCCACTTAGATTTCAACATACTAATATGTGTTTTTATCAGCTTTATTCCTTTGCTGTCAACTTTAGTCCTTTTTCCTAATTGTATTAAGGAACTCACACAACGCAAACGACAGCAATATGCATGTTATGGAAGGCAAATAAGTATAAGACCACTGGTTTAGCGCTTCCTTCCAATCAGATCTCCTGTTGCAAACTCTTAGAATATGACAATTCTGAGGACCTTTGCAGTAAAGCTCCATTATGTGGGGTCACGTAGGTAGCTTTTGTTTCTTGCACCCAAAAGCACTTAACTTCTGCAATTCTGAATGCCATAAACATGCACTTATTCTTTCAGCCTGGAACTTTACTATCCTTTTTATGAAACGAGAAAGCTTGCTGTGAAAGAATCTGGTATTAAAATTCTTCCTTAAATCATTAATAATACCTACATTTTATAGGCATAATATTAATGTTGCGTTTAAAATTTCTAGTACTTAGCTGATGCTAGAAATTATTCAAGTTGTTTCAAACTGAATTATCTTTTCAAAATAATCACAAAAATATTTTAGATGAGCTATATTTCAAATATATCTTCAATATATTAATTCTCTACATTTGACTAGATAGATAATATTGGCGTTATTATATTGTTTAAGTCTATGTTAGTACATAAATATACATATATGTCCTTTCATTCTAAACTGGGAGTTCTTTATGCTTTATTGCCTCAGAGAAAGTATACAACGAATTTAAGTGAAGTACTCGTGTGTATGAAATGCTTTGAAATTTCCGTTCTTTTGTAATCTTAATGTATGAAAAACTAGGGGCAATGAACTTGGGGCCTCCTCATAGAAAATGAAATATTGACTCCTCTGCTTTTCTTTCTAAATAAAGAGCTGCTATTCAAAAAAATGAATACATGAATACACCACACACACACACACACACACACACACACACACACGAAAAACTAGAATATGATAGAAAAAAGATCTTAGAGAGATAAGAAAAGTGTTACCTCAAGCTTTAAAAAAAATCCTTAACTGTCACGAGATGAGGGCACGTGTTGCCTGGAATGATAGGAACTCACATTCTCGCTTGTGACAATGTCCCTGTGGGATCAGTATGTCCCAAGAAATATCAACATCTCAGAGATACTAAAGATTCCAACTCGTGTATGATGGCCATAAACCGAAGAATACTATATAAAGTATACAAATGTCCCCAGCTTGCTGGATGTGTGCTGTAGGCAGAAGCATCACATGTTCACAGTCTATTGTCTGGGTCAGCGACACCGTCTCACCTCGCCCAGCTGCTCTGCTGCTGTGCCACACCCATCCAAGAATCTTGAACATGTCATCACATTGAGGGCTACACAGAAGTTCAAACCTAACTAAGAATAAATGTTTTTACATGACCTTGACCGTAGACTAGATGAAAAATTCATTTTCCACCCATCTTAGTTTATGAACTGCGATTTTTAGCTTCTCACACAATCTATCAGAAACTAGTCACATCTTAAAGGAAGACTACATTCAGAAATATGTTGTCGTAATCAACTATTTTTGTATATTTATTATGTTTTGTGGAAAAATCTAAATTTATATACATATTACCTAAATTGACATTCGTATTGCATCTTTTATTGTTAACAAGCTTATCCCAATTTTGCAGAAGAAAAATGTGTGCTTTCTTAAAGGCAATAGTATGGTTTTGCTGTAATTCTCATGAGTTGAAGCAAAGCTAGAATTGAGAACTATGAACTAGATTAGAAAAATGAGATCTTAAGAAACTTATACAGAGACTGTCTGAAGATTTCCAGGAGTGCCTTGGATCCCACAGTCTTATCTTGATTTCAAAGCTTCAATAGTTTGGTCTCCTGTACTCCTTTCCTCTCAAGAGAGTGAATGCTTGAGAGAAATGACCTTCTAATGTGGTAAATTGAAATTTAACTGCTAATTACTAATTGTTATCGCAATTCTTGACCTGATCTCTAGAACTGGAAACCAGATCCTTGTCTCTGGAGTGTAACCAGATCTAATAGGCAGCCTCATGTTGATGCAGAGAGAGCATATTAGCAACTGAGTGACTTTTAAAGCGTTACCTTAATGAACAGCATTGAACGTAATGTGTTTAGAAGCTCAAACTAGGTGAATGTGCTTTTCTTTTCACTGGGAGTAGTTAAATACAGAATTTCTTTACTCCTGTATTTAGAGTGAAGAAGGATATTAGTGAGAAAAGTATAAGAAAGTTCCCCATTGGTACATTTTTAATAGCTTCAAGCTGTTAGCAGTTGCATTGTCCCTAGGTATGGGGTGGCACATGTTGCGGTTAACTGATTAGTAGAGAGCCTCTTGACATACAGACATTTTGCTGTTACCAGTATCAGCCATGAAAATGTATTTCCAAGCAATTAAGCCTTAACTCCTGCTGGTTTGGAAGCCACGAACCTTCAAATTCCCATTCAAATTATTCAACACCTACCACTGGTAGAAAAAAATACAACTTCATTAGTAAAAGCCACAAAGAAATCTATTGATAAGTTTTTAAAATTTCTTTAGCATGGGAGAAACGCAAAAGTGTTCAGGTTGTAAATTAGCCATGCAACTCCAAAATGATCTCACTTTCTTTTTTCATAACTCTGAGCGTTTAGTTTATGAGGTCTTAGGTTTAGCAACATATTTCAAGAAGACTGCGAACAGAAAAAATAAATATATGAAAAGTTAAAAATCGGGTAGTGGACAGAAAGACAAGGTCAAGGAAGGAGAATTATTCTTAAACTGTAGAGTTGTATGAATTCAATATTCACTTTAGTATTGTAAAATTTGAAATTAGACAGTGCTGAAGTATATACAGTAATTTCCAACTGACTTCCATTATGTTATAGAGCAACTTCTCCCCCTCCACCTTCACTCCTGTAAAAGTTTCTTAATCCCTATAAATACAAGTAAGTACAATTCTCTTTTCTAATCTATAAGGAGACCAGATAAGGAGGACAGTATGAGGTAAGCATTAAGAGGATTTTAATCACAAAAAGATTTTCATAGTATTGGGGGATATTGTATACATATATTTCAGAGGGCCATTCTATTTTTAATGTTTAATAAATCAATTTTTGCCAATATCCTGTTAGCAAAGTCACCTATACAGAGGTAGCAGTATATAAGTCAAAACATCTGTGATGTGTGTGAGCTCGACTTCACAGCATGTCAGTGAGAAGAATCTGGGATATACAACTTTGTCAAACTGCTCAAAGTTAAGGCTATGTTAGTTATTTCTTCTTTCTGTTCAAACTGTACTTTTTGGTGTTATTTTGCTGTTTTCATTCCATATGTAAATTCTAAAAGTTCTTATTTTAAAGAAAATCAAATGCATCATATTACAAAGCTCTGCATAGGAAGATGACCTACTTTGCTTTTGAATGCTTTAAAAATCTCTGCAGTAGACCCACCAGGTAATCTAAGGTTGATTCTGTTGACCTTTCTTTTGTTTGGTTTTAACTTTAGACTTTCAGTTGTTGATCCTTTATTCTTATATGAATGACATGTAACGATGTCATTATGTCTTCAGATAGAAATTGTTACACATACATGACCAAATCATCTTGAGGTGTTTCAATAGTAGATGTTTTATGGTACGAAAGGAAAATGGCAGATTTACCAAACTGGGGTTATATCCATTTGAAATATGTTTTCTCCATTGACTATCAAGAATTTTATTTATGGTGTCAGTTCTATGAAAGTCCTTAGTGAGTTAAACAATATTCCCAGATTTCAAAATAAAAGCTGTTATCTATCACCACTTTTCCATTGCTAGTTCTATTTGTGACTTTTAAATGTCCTACACAACTACTGAAGCTAGCAAATTTCCTCTAAGTACATAAACTTATCATAGACGAGAGCATCTCTCTTTTCCTCAAGGAGACTAAAAACAACAATAACAACAAAATTAAAATACAGTCTGCCAAAAAGTGAAATGCAACTGCCAAAGGAATAGTAAAGGCAGTAAAGGAATATGGAGAAATAGAAGGAAAATTTTAAAAAATCTCTAACACTTGAATATTTCACCTAGAATAAGGAAATAAAAATACATATTTAAAATTTTATGATAATATGCTTTGTATATAGCTATTGCAATTCTATGAATCTCCAAATATGTAATGTAAGAAATAGTACCTTCTCATGCACACTTGATTAGAATATTTGTAAAAGACATGAACATATATTTGTTCAAAAGAATATACAACTGATGTTATGATCTGAATACATCTGGCCAAAATTCATGTGTTAAATTCTTAATGTCCATGATTAAGATTAAAGACAAGGTCTTCGGAAAAGAATTTGATTGTGAGGGCATAGTGGTCAGGAATGGGATTAGCACCATTTCAAAGTGTTCCAGGGGAGATTCCTTCGCCACTTCCAATATGAAAGAATATAGTAGAGAGACATCATTTTGCGAGCAAGAAATGTGTCTTTCATCAGATATTAAATCTTTTGATCCCTTGACCTAGGATTTCTCGGCCTGAAGAACTGTGAGATATACGATTCTGTTACTAATAAACTACCCAGTTTTTGAAGATTTAAAAATGCACTTTTATTTATTTTTATTTTATTTATTTTTTATTTTTATTTTATTTATTTGTTTTATTTTTAATAGGAAATACTTTCAGATTTTGTACATCGTCCATGTTCAAGGGTTCTGCTATTATTTTCTGTCTCATTCCAATTGTGGAAAACCATTCCTGATTTTTGAAGAAAAAAAAAAAACAAGCTAACACTTGCTTTGTTTTTAATATGGCATAAAATCACTAGGGTAGTTAGCTGATAAGCATAGAAAAATAGGTCCAAGTCATTATCCATAATTAAATCCTACTTAAAAACAAATGAGACATCAGTAAATACCTTTAAAATATTAAATAAAACAAAAGGGATAAGAATGAAGCATGTCAAGAAAGAGCAACTTTTAAGTGAAGTGTTGTATAGTCATGTGAAGAGGTTCGACACTGGCATCAACTCCATGGAATCATGACCTGTGTGTCAGGTAAGATAAGAATCAAGCAGAGGCAACTGAGAGATATGGATTGCTTTGTGCTACCTTTCTCAGCAATGCCTTAAGACAAAATTGCAATCTGTAGCATTCTAACTACACAGGGTAGCGTGTAGAATCTAGAAATATGGACTTTGGGGAAGTAGAACTTGTAAGTCTGCGGTATCCTTGAAGGCACAACCTCAAACTAGAATCTCAAGGAAGAAAAAACTCTAATAGTTGTCATTTACCAATTTTCTTGGAGTGCGGTTTTACCATGACCTATTCCAAAATACCAAGATGATTTCATTGAATTTGAAATTGGGAAGAGATAAACATTGGCTCCAGGGTAACAATCCCAGTACCTTGTAGCTACGTGCAAAACTGTCAGCCATCCAGTATGCTGAAGGAAAAAAAAAAAAAGCACAATTGTTTACACATTGCTCTGCTGTGTGTCCTTTCAGGTAGTTATGTAAATGGCAACTGTATTGAGGAATAATTCTATTTCAGAATGGAAGGAAACTCGTCATGTTCACTTGTATACTTCAAAGCTGACAGCAAACAGTGCTCTATTTCTTTTAAGAAGTAAGGTGAACTGCTGTTCCGCCTCTTGGTAGGCATATAAACAAGTAGGTAAGTACAGAGAAGGTGGCAGATGGACAGAAAGTAGGTAGGCAGGGAGCAAATAGATGAGAGACTGATTAGATAGACAGATAGATAGATGACATCAAATATAGAATGTATTTTGAATTGGTTTGGAACCAGTATTTTCAGGAACCTACAAGCAAAATAGCAAAATTTCCCAACTTGTTTCTTGAAGGTCATGAGTCTCTTTCGGAAAATGATCGTGATATCACAAAGTATCACAAAGGAATGGATTTTAAAAAAATTGAACAACCCAAAAAGGGTACACATTAAGTTTCTGTAACTTGCTCAGTTCTACAAAAGTCCTTAAAGTTTCTAATGGTTTCAATCATTCTTGACTTCCCTTTGAAATATTTGAAGCTAAAAATTAAGGTAAGTAGTAGAAAAAGAATGAAATAAGTATCCTTTAAGTCAACTATGTAAAACCATCTCAGGTTTGAGGAAAGAAAATTTTCCAGTGTGTAAAGTGCCTTGAGTTCTGAAAAGCAGAATAATTGGTAAAGCAATATTCACTTTGCATTAAAGAAAAAGAAACTAAGAAAAAACATTTCAAATTACCTTTTCAGAGTTCTACTGTAAGGTAGAGTTATATTTGTCAAAAAAAGAAAGAGTAGTTTACTATGCCCTAAATAGTACTCTAAAATTAATAAACAAATAAATCAAAACTCTTAAGATTCTGCAACAGACATGATTATACACCCAGTCATTCTCTCATGGTTTTGGAAGAGCAATAGAAAAATTAAAGTTGAAAAAAGTAGGACAAGTAATTGCAATATTCATTCCTACAATGATCCCATTTAAATATTTCATTAACAAGAGTCAACTTTGGTACTTGATTTGGAACATGAAATAGGTTGTCGTAAAATTGATTATTTCTTGCTTCTTGCATTTACATACGATGCTGAGAAGTTTTGGAGCTTCCTGGAATTTCTATTAAGAATTTTAGATATTCCAGTAAAATTTCCGAATGCTAAAGCTTCTGATAATAAAACAAGCTTGAGCTGAACAGATATCAGCCTAAATTATTTCGGAATTTCCATTTGGATTGTAATGCTTTCTTTCCGGGTGTCTGTGTTTATATAGTCTTTTTCTGTCAGTATTTTAAGTTTCTTTCCTTTCTAAATTGGAATTTATAAGCAAATATTTCAAATAAAATTTAGTAAGAAAAAGAGAACGAAATAAGATTGTACATTGCCATTCAACTACTTCACAGAATTACTTCACGTTTTAAAACATCTATATCAAATTCTCTATAGTGTTGAAAAATCTTTCCCTATTTTTGAATTGTCTCTGTACTAGTTGTTCTCAAAGTCTCTGAAGACATGTGATTTTTAAGATGAGAGGCATTAGCATTTTATTTTAATAAGGGAGAAACTGAGGCAAAGAAGTAAGTGCATCGTAATTCACATCAGTGGCAAAGCCTTGGCCCCAAAACCAGTGTCTTAAATTTCCCTGCCAAAAGTATGCCCTGCAAACCTGAGGAAAATGCGTCTCAATTTTTTTCTTTAAGTGGAAGCTTATGCAGTAGTGTAATAACCAAGCTGTTAGATATTGTGAGGCTTAACTAGTGTTTCTAAAAACAAATGCCTGAGGTTTCTTCACGGTTCCTAATACATTTATTGTTTAGTAACTGTGAAGAAGTTTCTAAAGCTTAGATGTAGAATAAATGCAAAACAGATTATGACAAAACAGCTTATGTAGACCGAATATATTACCTTTACTTGCTTAATCTTCTTTAGGTCTCAGTCTATGAACTATCACTTCATAAAATAATTGCATAACTTTCCCCAATCCCTCTCAAACATACGCAAGCCCCTCTAAGCCTTTTGCTAAAAAAAAAAAACATGGTAATTGTCTCCACTAAAGGAGTTCAAAATTAAAATTAAATTATTAATTATGCTCATGGATATGGAGGAAAATATTTACACCAGTTGCAAGTAACAAGGTAACTTTGTACTTAAGTAAAAAGGCATATTACCAATGTGCCACTTATACTTAAAGCTGTAAGTGAATATTTTTGCAGATTCATCTTGATTGGATATATGTTAACAAAGCCGGCTACTCAGCTAATAGAAGTTGTCTTGACCCGGTGTACATTAATAACACGTGAATGATATTATATTCTCCTAAAACACTTCAGAGGTTTAATTGCCTGTGTTCTCTATATTTTGCAAAACAAAAAGCTGAAAAATTTTATGACCGATAAGTATGTGGACTCCAATAGTTTATTTCAGAAATTCTCCAGCCACAAACATAGGCAATTCCTTCCGATTTGATTCTACTTCTTCATTTATGTAAAACACAATATTGTTTTATCCCAAACATCCTGCCTTCATTCCCCTCTCCTTGAAAAGCAGTTGTACCTTATTTCGTCAGCATCACTAAAGCACTGTTACTTCCCTTCTCTTGTTATTTCATGAGACGTTGCTTTTGGCATAACAAATAATTGTGTTATTTATGAGCTTAGCTTTATAAGTTTTATCAAATATCCTATTATCTATAAAAACTGAAACACCATAGAATACACTATTTGCAAGAGAACTTTTTATGTTCTTTCTAGAAGTGGGGCTTGCATTTTCTGAATTTTTATGTTCTTATCAGATATCAATTATTGTTGCAAACTCACGTTCACTTTTAATTATTGTTTGTGGTTTAAAAAATCCAGCTAATATGGACTTACATATTTCAGATTTTGAAACATTTGTATAACAAATGGAAATTTAATGTGTGTTTACAGGAAGCTTTAATCTTTATTACATAAACCGGTGTCCATAAAATTATTTATGATACTGTGGAGTTGATTGGAGACTCAGGTTACATAGTTACATTCAGTTACCTTTGGTGTCACTTTCAAACCTGATATTACTTAACAACTTGGTGCACAATAGTAGTACAGGCACCTTTTATAAGTCTTCCTAGATAGTATTACAAACTAATATTTCACAAACTACTATGCCCGGAAATAAGTGAAATCTAGTTGAATTTTTCTTTCACAATGTTTAAGATTTAATAAAAATAATACATTCCCCATACTAAATGTGTTAAATAAAAATATTATAAAGAGTGGGAAATTTTGGAGTCTCACTCGCTGTAGCCATTTATCCAGTCTTCCTTGATCACTTACATTAATTGCTTTACAAAGCGCCACCCCAGTCCCAAACATGACCCACTTATTTTCTGCTGTACATTAGCACATAAGCTTTTGCCAAAAGAACTGAACTTAGTTTCTTTTTCTAGTGGTTTAAATCTTTTGTATTTAAGATTTATGCTTTTATTTTCATTATTTTCAAATAGTAGCATAAATGTTAGGCCTACATCTTTATTTTGTTGATTCGTTTTACAGCCTAGTAATTTTTTACTGTGGGCTAAGTCACACGCACACTCACAGAGTCAACACCCTGGATCTATTGTCTTGGCAACTTTTCAGGTGTACGATATAGAATCACTATACCAAGTGCAGTGTTCTGCCACAGATCTGTAGAACCCCTGTGCAGTTGTAGCTTTATCCCTAATACATTATCCTCCCCATCTCCCTGCCTTTCTTGCGTGTTTCCTCTTTTATGCTTGCTTTTTATATTGTCTTTCCTTTTGGGCCTCAGTGTAAGTACGATGTCTTCTAATCTTCCAATACTTACACTTCACTCCTAATTTGTTTAGAATAGTTATCAAATCAAAATGTTATCGTGTGTTTCTACACAACTAGTAATATGTAAACAGTCACAGCGTCTTCTCCTATACTACATTCCTTCTCTCCTCCCATCTCCTACCTTCCTTCTGTAACCATCACATTATAAAAAATCTGTGATGCCCTGTTTTCCCGAAATACTCTTAAGAAGATCAAATTTGATGTACCAGAAAAAGAACCAGAAAGTCCATGAGTTGCCAAACAGGAGAGAAAGAAATAGATTTAAAAATGAGCTAGAAACAGTAGAGATGTATCAGGAACATCCAATACCAGCGTGGACGTACTAAGAGCTGTAGTTTTTGAATTTTTTAGCAAGATTTTTGTTGAAATGTGGAATAAAAATATTATGTAATTGAAAACAAATCCTTTATTCAAAGTCTTTCAGTGAAGGCTTAAATAAGGAGGTGATTTGGGGTTATAGACTTTCTCATTGGACTCGAATATCTATATAATTATATAGATATCTAAATTTAATAAGCAGTTCCCTTTTAACAATGACCACCCAGCTGCTATTAAGCAAAGGTTCAAGACGGTAAAAATGACCACTACATTTCTTAGAATATTGTAATGCTATCAGAAAAAAAATCAAGAATTTCTTTGAATTGTATTTTTATAGAACACAGAGATAATTTAGAATTCATGCCCCAAAAGGAAAGCCAAACCAATGAAAATCATTAAATTAAGAAAAAGTTACACTATATCTTAAAACACTGAAAAATGGAATTAGATCTTAGCCCATCATCAAGAGGTCTTTATTTTCATAGAAGGTAGGATGCTGTGAGATAGAAATTGGTAGAAGCAGGATGCTCGTGCCCACATTTTTCTTCACAGAATGTGGATGCCTTGAGCACTTCACTCTGGTATAAGATCACTAATTTAATTGAAAAAAAGTTAAGAGAAAATAAAAGTGAATACTAAGGTCTTGCTATCATTTATCATCGCTCTCTCTTTCATCTCTCTCTGTTCTCATAAACATACATATTGAATAGAATTAGTTAAATTGCCCTACTGTTGAATCTATACAAGGTAACACCTATCAGGTCTATTCCCAAGGTCCTTGAACTACCTTCCTCAACAAATATGGCAGCCATTGACATCACCCACTCCTTTCTTATTAACAACTTAATTCTTGCTGACAAGATTTCTCTATTGTTCTGCACAGTAATAAACCTTTGTCTAGGCAAAAGAGTCTATTATCACACAACAATCTGAGTTTGCATTTATCAGCTCCCCTGTCTGTTGTTACCAAATGTCTCTACAAGGAGGTGAAGGCTTATTTTCTCTGAGGATCCTTTGCTTTTCTAATAGAAGTGAGAGGTATTGCCCCTTCCTAACTCATTAATGCCTTCCATGGGTGTGAGGATACTCTCCGTCTACCTGGCGCTCCCATATGGTAACCCTGAGTCACATGCGTGATAACGCCAATGAGTTGATGATCCAGTAGAAAAACAGGAAGAGGCCTGATTTCTTGATTATGTCTGTGATCAGCAGAGATGGTCCCATCACCTACCTATCTATTCCCTTTATCTTATATGACAAATACACACTTCTATTTCAGCCATTGGGATGAGGTGGTTACATACCTTTCAATTGTAGGCGCTCTTAACTAAATAAAGCATTGTAGTTTACAAAGAAAACTACCATCTCTCAGATTAAAGACTGCAATGAGAAATGAGACCATATCGAGGACACTTTGCAATAATTTTAAAATAATTACACTCTAAAGTTGATGTTTTTACTTTAAAATCACAAATGGCAGAGTAAAACTCTAAGGAGTTAATTTGAAACATTTGTGCATATACAAAGATCTAATACTACAGTTTTTTTTTGTGCTGTGTCAACCGTGCCATTCTTTACATAAATAACTCATATAGCATGCTAATTGAGAGCTTCATTGTTTGTTTTCTTCGCAACAAAATTTTGTATGGATTCAACAAGCTCTTCAAAACGAACAGGAAAAATCTTACGCTGTGACCTCTCTGCAGGCAGTGCTGGATCATTTTTGACTCTACCTTTACTGCCTGTGTATGGTGCCTACCAAAATATCATGAGTCATTTATTAGCTGTCTGTTTTTCTGTAACAAATTACCCACCACAACCTTACTGACTTAAAACAACACACACTCATTATCATACACTTTGGGACGTCAACATTCCAAAAGCATATTTAAGGAGTGGAAGCCTGAGTGTCAGCTGGACTATTTTCTTAGAGGGGAATCTATTAACTTTCTTTTTTCACTGCCTAGAGGCTGTTTGCATCCCTTGGCTTGTGCCCTCAGTCTCGACCAGTCTAACCTCTTATTTTTACCATCAAATCTTCCACAAAGCTATGATTCATCTCTTACTTCTGATAAATGAATTCTATCACCACCTTCTCATGTGACTACCTTGGACCCATAGTAATAATTTAAAATAACATCCGCAATCAAAACAACAAAAAAGCCATAACCTAATCACATTTGCAGAGCCTTTTGTGCAAGTCCAAGTAGCCATGGGAATTTTTAGTCTAAGAATTAATGCATACTCATCTTCGGAGGACCATTAGTTGGTCTATCAGAAATTGACAAAATTATAAATGAGGACAAGAATGATGTAATGTGACTCTATCCTCACATCTTGACGTAAACTTTTTCTCCTGCTTGCTCCCACATGGCTTGCGTCCCGGTAGTGTCCTCCACAACACTTCCTAAACTGACGAGGGCTGTAAGATGGGACCTGCGAAAGCCGTATCCTCCTGGCTTCTGTTCCTGTATCAACTACAGTGACTTTAGTCCACGGAGCATCTGGAGCGAGATGATGCAGGATGGAGTTTCCCAGTTAGCATTCTCTTCTAGTTACTCAGAATTTTTAGGACATTTACATTACTGTAATAATTAAAATTAATTTGTTTTCTATTGGGCTTATTACCTTCTTTTTTATCTCTTTCTTCACTTGGAGATGATTTATTATCATTAGTCCTAGTAGTAGTTTTATTAATATTCTATTTTTCTCTAATCTCTATTATTGAATTATTAGCTGAACTTTTTTTCTTGTTTTGTTTTTCAGCAGTTATTCTAATATTTATGACATGCAATCTCAACACATCATAATTTAGAATTGAATAATATCGTGCAATTTTATATGTCAGGCAAGTGATTTCCAACATTGCATTTTCACTTTTTTCTTTTCTGTTTCTGGTATTGCTGTTATATATTTTCCTTGTATGTATAGTTAAGTCGTCCCTTAGTTATTTTCTGAACGAAATAAAATTACTAAATTCTGTCTCTGCATGGCTTCTACCATTCTTTATTCCTTTGTGTATACCCAACTTTCTGTATGGTTTCACTCTTCTGTCTGAAGAACTTCCTTTAAATTTTCTTGTACTGTAAAGGTACTAGTGACAGACACATTCCAGATTCTCTTTGAAAGTCTTCATTTGAAAGGTAAGTTTTAAGGATATTTTCAGAGATTTCTGGGTTGAGAAGATTTGTTTTTCTCTCAACACTTTAAGCATATTTCCTCTCCTCCCACTCACTTTCATTTACTTTTTGGCTTTCATAGAGACTGACGAGAAATCGCTCCTATTCATATATTTCTATATGTATTCATTTTAATACATATATTTAAAAAATAAAACCAAGTATAAATATGTTTTTTTTTCTCTAGCTGATATTAAATGCTCCTTTATAACTGTTTTTCAGTCATTTGGTCATAGCATAACCTAGTGGTGGCTGTGGTAGAATTTGTGTATACTAATTTTGGCAAGAGGTCTTGATCTATGAATTCTATTGGAAAATTATTATTTATCATCATTACTGTGTATACTATGTTTATTTCATCCCATTTTTTTCTTTCCTTTCCTCTGAATTCTAATGCATACATATTAATTACACTGCTATGGGCCACATGTCACTCAATTTCAATTTTCAGTCTATGCTTAATTTTGCACTTCAATTTCAGTTGAGCATGTTCTCCTGTCTTCGGAATCAGGAGAAACTTACCTAACAATATGTTCTGGGATCACCTGCACTTGGGGAACTCTCTCGGGCACTTGCATACCCCATTCACCTTCAGTTCATTGCAAGTCACATATTTGTCATCAGAACTAATGCTTAAGCAAATCAAATAACCTATTGATTGCCTAGGAAAGTCTTCAAGACTTGAACTTTTTCAGTGCAAACAAAGCAATTCTCTTTAAAGCAGAAGGTTACACTGCGCTGTGAAGCATGTTGCTGAAAGTTGATTATTTGCAACATTGTAGAAACTTGCACAAATTTTCAGAATACGAGTGGTAGGCAGGGTTCAATACTAAGGTGTAGTGTAATTTTTCTCTTCATTTGAATGCTTCACGAAGCGCTGAGCCCCTCTCCTACCCTCTTTAGACCAAACTTTCATCTTTCTACCTTGAAAGCAAAGTTTCTACTCATCTTTTGGCTTGATCACTTGGGCAGGTCAGATGGAGAAAGAAAGTGCAGGAGAAGAATCGCAGGTTAAGATGTCTATGGAAAATAGTGTCTGGAGGAAAGCGGAATTAGCTGGTTGCAGTGAAAGGGGAGAAAAGAGGTGTGTTGGGTAGGTATGCTGATTGACATATTGTCACCACAGCTCAAGAAATACTTAGAAGATAAAGTTAGAATATTAACTTACGGAAGTATTATAGGCAGCTAAAAATAAAGTAGGGCCTGTGAAATGAGTACACAATTTTGAGCATAAAATTTAAAAGACTTTTTTTAAAAAAAAAAAAAATCAGTTTCCTGTGGAATGAGTCTATGAATGCAAGGTGAAAGAGAAAGCAAGAGACTGTTCAGCACACAGTAGTGTGGTTGTTCAGCTGGGCAAGCAGGCGGGTCGGTGATGGTGGATGGAATGCTTGCTGTGGAATTGAGATTTCTCAGATGAGGCGAAGGCAGAAGAACTTCGGATGGTTTGTGGGTTTTAATTCCGAGTTGCTGAGAAACAAGGGGCTCTAACGAAAGGAATCTGGAAGAACTATTCTGATAAATAAATGTTTCATTCTGACTTAGAATCAACAATATTATTGTAGCAATAAAATATATCTGAATGTAGTTGATGTTTCCACTCATCTTCAAAGGTAGGGAGAAACCGGAAGGTGGCTGGGCTATGCCAAAACTTAGAAAAAATTTTACTTGGGTTTAATAATTAAAATGTGCTCATGAATAAATTTGTTAAAATAAAAAGCAGAAGGAGAGATTAAATAGTTGTTTGCGGAACGTTTGTTAACGATATAGTCTTACCAAATCATCTCTGGCCAGTAGAGAAAAGTGATTTATCAAAGATTAAGTATTCTACTGCTCAAGTTTCATGAGATCTCTATAAAATGGAGTCCTTAGTGACAGAAATTAAGTTTAATAGTGGAGCTTCTTTAGAGTGAGGAATATTCAATATTTTTATTGAGAAAGAGAAATAAGTAATTGGTTTAGATTTGAAGCAAATTTAAACCACCACAAAAATTGGTTAAATCAACGCTATAAATTAATTTCTCTATTTTTGAAAACTCTACTTGATGAAGCAGAAGCCGCATGATGGTGGGTTATTTAGCTGTTATAGCAAATGTGTTATTAAGCAATCATGTCTTTTGTGTCTAGAGTCATATGCTACTTGGTTTCACTAATTTTTAAAAATAAAGCCATTTGACACTCAGCATGAATATTCCAACGCCAATTGCAGAGGCTGATCCTGCTAATCTAATCAACACATTCCCTAATGAAGTGCTTGTAGAAGTCCAGAAACTCTTCGAGGAAAAACACAGTAATTCTCGCATATTTTGGAGAAAAGTCATGCTTTTAAAATTTGAAGATTTGGTCCTAACCTAGAAGTTTCGACAAATATCTCCCAGTGGCAGCCATACTGCTACCATTTCCACAATCTTCCCAGGCTGATTCTGATCCGGGTCATTGATGGAAATCGCTGACTTAAGAAGATGGTGGCAAGTAACACTTGGACTCTACCTTCATATCTACTTTAGAAAATGTGCAAATAAGTCAGAGCTGCGATCTGAGGAAACAGAAATATGCATTATGGGCATGTCAGCACTACAGGTGAATGTGTGTGTGTATACTCTAGACATAAGAGGAGCATTGCACATTATATTCAGTGTAACCATAGACAATACTCCTGTGTTTATATTTGTGTGCACATCTATAATGACAGCCAAGGGGAAAGTTAATTTAAAGAAAGTAAGCAGCGGACCGGGAGTATAGCTAAGCTGTTAAAGAGCTTGCCTAGACAAGGAAAGGTCCTGGGTTCGATTCCCCAGTACCACAAAAATCAGGCATGCCTGTAATCTTAGAGCTCAGGATGCTCAGGCAGGAGGATTGATTGCCCTGTGTTCAAGACTTGCCTGGCTACGTAGTGTGTTTCAGGCCCACCCTGGACTACAGAGTGAGACCATGTCTCAAAAAAAGTAAGGTGGCTGAAAAGATGGACACATGAATCAGTTGAGTATAGTCATAACCTACTGCAGATGTTTAATCTGAGTTTTGCAAGAGTAGGAGAGATGCTAGCTTAGGATATTTAGATTCTTCTCGCATATGTGGGCATCAATTGCAGTTTGGAGGCATATAATGATACTGTCAACCTGTACTTTTGAAAGCACACTGGTGAAAAAATGCTTGCATGATTTTGAGGTACTGTAACACAGACAATAAGCCATTATAGTTTGAAAATATTTGAGTGTCGCTGCTCAATTTTGGCTGAGAATCAATATAAAGCTTAGAGAACCTTTATGTCTACAAAAGATGATACAGATAATTTTTTCTAGGACCTTTATTGGGAAATTTCTCTTTATTGGGAAATGATTTGCTAATGCTTTAAAAATGTGTTGTCCAGAATCAAGTTTTTTCCATTACCTCCTTACTCATAATCCTAAAACTTCAAATAAATGCAAATGGAACCACTTTGCTTCCAAGGAATGAGAAAGAAAACTCCACAAGTTTATGTTGTTGCTGTTGTTGTTGTTCATTTGTTTATCTATTTGTCCATTTGTTTTCATCTCACTTCCTCTCATGGCTCTTCAGGGAATTTCAGAAAGTCTTAGGAATTGTGAAACACTTTGAGAACCATTAATTTGCAGCGTTCTGTAACCAGTTTAAGGTATACTATTTAGATTTTTTAAAATTATAATTGAAGATGAAATGTAGCATTGTTTAAGAGTGGAATCTAAGAGAAAGGTGTGTAGAGCAAACCTGTTTCTGTCGATTTTCTTTGTATATACCTATCCATATAGCTAATATACTTTGCATCTTACATAGAAGATGTATGTAAATAAGATATAAGTCTTACAGTTGATAGCAGAGATTGAGCATTGTTAACATACCTTTGGAATTAAGCATTTTAATTTTTAGGTTGACTCATTCTTATACCTACAAATGAACTGATTTTTGAATAGAATATTCTGTGTATTTCCATGCCTTTATTATATTTAATATACATGGATTCCACCAGCTCCAATCCCAGAAACAAATCTCTATGATTTTCCTTTAAACCCCCGTCTTTTTTGTCTTTCTGTGTAACACTTTACAATAATAGCCTAATCATTCTCAACTCCTTTGGTATTTATTGTAAGGACATTAATTCTGATGGGCTCATTTAGTATTAATGTGGATGTCACAAGTACTTCAGTAGGAATAGGATTTCTACTGGAATTCATCATTAATTAGCCAGGTCATTACTTCAAAGCGTTACTCTTTCCTTTCAGAACAGCTGCACCTCAGCATACTTCTTCCTGCAAAGGGGCACTTCCAAGTACTTGAAGCCCATTGAGAGAAAGTTGCCAAAGTGAACAGGGTACAATGGACAAGGTGGGGTAATTACTAGACAACTGATTAATAGAAAGCTGATGTTTTAATTGAGCTTCTGTAGTCCCCACAATAGCTTGAAGTGAATAAGGGACTTGATTGCACTTTAAATTTCTCTGGAGCATAAAAAGCAATAGCGTTAAATAAAAGGCTTAAATAAGTCCTTCATTTTTTTCATGGAAAGTGTAAAAAGAAAAAAATAGTAACCCTCGCATTTAAAACCATAGGTATTGGTGCCATAATTAGGGTCTGTCTTGGGCTAGAACACTTATATATTCATAACTGTAGGTTTTTTTAATGTTAAAATGTTTTGAATCTCACAGTACTTATCTGCAGAAATATAAATTCATATGTTATTGAGATTTTATTGCATTATTCTAATTCATTTTTTCAGTATCTAAACACAGTTATTTTTAAGTGCATCCCCAGTGCCCAGGTCAGCCTACTACTCACTAAAATAACCAAGAAATCTTGGTATCTAAATTACATTATCGCAATCTCTCCAGCATTGTGTATCTTTACAAAAAATATTTGACTTGATAATGTGGAAAATTACTGTAAATTCTTATAGTAGGAGGTGAATTAATGCTCTGCCCTAGTGATTGTAGTGGTTGTCTAAGCATATGGCACTATAGAAAATGGCTTTTTATTCTGAGAGGCACTCAAGGCCAGAGACTCTTCCTCTCTTCTTCCTAAGAATGATCTTTTGGTTTTTAGCTATGGGAATTATAGCTTTAGTTTCAAAATAATTTCATATGTTCTTTTTGCAAAAATCACCTGTAGCAGGCCTACTTTCAAATTTCTATGATTCCTTGATGGCCACAATCATAAGAACTCAAGAGTTCTGACAAATAGCACTGGTTTCTCTTATGCTTAAAAAATGTCGAAACAAATATCTAAATCAATTACTGTTAGAGTTTATAAACTTCCTGGAGAATTTTCCAGTGTGTAAATAACAATACTTATTAGTTGATTTCTTTAAAACTATAGAATAGATATCTTGGATCTGAGAGGTTTTAAATCTAGGTATGTAGGTTGGATTTTGAGAAAAAAAAAATTCTAGATTGTAAGAATTTCATTTTCTGTGGCAGTGGTGATTGAGCCTAGGTCCCTTGCACTGATCTACACTCCTACTGCTAAGTCACTAAACTGCCAAGGCGGGAATCAAATGTGTGATTCTCTTATCTTAACCTCCTAGGGTGTTTGGATTGTAGGCTTTCTTTGCTAGGCCTGGTGTGAGCATCACAATTGTTAAATTATAATTCTGGACTTAACACTAATTGCTGAAGGTAAAGCTTCCTCATGAACCGTGAGTAAACCTCATGTCTCAGTTTCTTGTTACTAGTAATTAGGAATAAATGCCCACAATTTAAAAGAAGAAATGGTTTGTTTCATAATTTCAGAGGAATCAGTCCACAATCAGCTGGCTGAAATGAAGGAGAAACATTATGGCAGAAGGGAATGGCAGGGCAGAGCTGCTCAAGTTATGGCGGCTGAGAAGCGTAGCAGGAAAACTATGCTGGAAAGAACTGGGCTGGGGAACAGAAGTAACACCCGAGGTCATGCAATGACCCCCATGCACACCCAAAGTATGCTTTCTTAATTCGACAGGCAGCTCTCAAGCCAATCATGTTGACAATTAAGCTTAACACTCACTTCCCACCTCTTGTCAATCTGAAATCAAAAGACATCTCCCTAAACTATACTTAACTGTCAAATAAAATCAGTCAGAATACCATTTAACGTGCTATAACTATCTGGAGTGGAACAGAGAGGCAGTAATTCCTTATCTCAAAATCTCACCAATTCCAGCTTCATTCAAAAATCCAAATCCAAATTTTCCTCTGAGTATCAAGACAAACTCTTAGCTGTAAAATTCAAAAGGAAGTTACTTAACCCCTTGATGAGTTGTATGGGGTGAACATCCCCATTCCAAAAAAATAAATAAAAATATTTAAAAAATAATAAATTAATTAATTAGGGTAGACCCAACCAGTAATCATACCTCAGTTAGACCCAACCAGGTGGTTCTTATCAGGATAAAATATAATTTTTTCAAATACTTTCACTCTGTTTTTGCTCCCAATTCATGTTATAACTCAGACTAAGGGCAACCGGTATAATCCATGCCACAAAATGAATGGTAGGCTTCACCAGGTCAATTAATTCATTGTCCTTAAACTGTCTCTCACAAAATCTCAGGTCTTGGGTAATTTTTTTTTCAAAGTATAACATGTGTAGCTTCTAATGCTGTTTTCAGTGGAATCTTCATTCCTATCTAAAGCTTCATGAACACCTCCTTTATGGTCCACATTCCTATCAGCACTCTTGTGTGCTGAGTTCTGACCCAGTGGACTCATCAGACTCTGTTTACAACACTGTGGGATTTCTCTACCCACACATGTTCAGACCATCGGACAACCCATCCTCAAAACATTCTCAAAGTCTTCTGAGCTACATAGTCAGGTTTGGTCACAGCAATGATCCAATTTCTATTGTACCAATTTTCTGTTTTAACTTCCCTGTTGCTGCAATTCAATACCCACTGCTTACTACTTAAAGGAAGAAATGGCTTATTTGTTTTATTATTCCAGGAGTTTTAGTCCATAATTATTTTGCCTTAAGGAAGAAATATCATAGCAGGACACAACAGAGCTAAATCTGCTCATTTCCTGGTAGCTGGGAATTAGAGCAGGCCAACAATGCCAGAGAAAAAAAGGAGGAGGGACCTAATAGAGAACCCTGAATTCCTCCTCCATGACCGACACAGACACACCGGAAGTGTGTTTTCCTAATTGTCAGGCAGCTCCCAAGCCAATCAAATTAATAATTAAGCTTAACAGAGTGAAACAAGATATTGAAGATCTATTCAATTCTAAAATATTATAACAAATATTATCAGTGGCAGTTACTTTTGGCTCACAATTATTATTCTATTAGCATACATTGGTGATGCAAAATCCATTAATCTGGGAAAATGTATATATATGTGTGTGTGTGTGTGTGTGTGTGTGTGTATCTATATATCGTATCTGTAGGGAGACCTTTTGTCTAGCCTAATAATTACTTATATAATAAAATGTTGGCTAAAAGTTTTTGATAATTCTATGGAGACAATCATGTGCTATTTATCCTCATTCTGTTAAATGGTGTATGATGTGGATTGTTTTCATTGTATGTTAATCTACTACTGCATCTCAGGGTAAATTCTTCATGATGCTGGAAAGGTTGGACACAGACTCTACCCTACTCTCTTTATCTCTAGGTAGATTCTACATATTTTATGCCCTTTCCCAGTTACATAAAACTATCCCAACAATAATAGCCTACTGTTGCTCTTCTATCTTATCAGCGGACCCTTTATCCCCTCCAGGATTTGAACTTCGCTAAGTTGGTCAGTACTCTGAGAGAACTGAGATTTTTTAAAAAGTCCCTTGGGTAGTGATTTACAAGGCAGGAAGGTGGCACTTGCTGCAGTCTCTCGTCCCAGGGGGCATAGTCACGGATGGAGCATGCACTCTCAACGCTGAGGTAGCCCAGGCTGGGATTGGATTTGAAACGGGTAATGCAAAACTGCTCTTCTGACCCATTTTCCACACAGCACTCTCAGCATTAAGGATATTGTAAGGTAACCGCATACTGGAATTCCTTTATGAGTATTGTAATCTATGTATTATTGTTAAATCAATACTTCTGCGCAGGACTCACAGAATAGCATTTCTTAAAATTTTTATCTTGCTGGTGTCACTGTAAAATTTATTGTGTTTTAAGCCATTACATTTTTTGTACATTTTGGGGGGAGCAACAGGAAATTAACACACAGTATTGTAAAGGCTATGCGAGAAGACATAACAAAGGTATTTATGATTAACACAAATGTGGACTGAATAAAATAGATCACTTGAACAAGTAAAGAATTTAAATATAGATCTGATCACTTGAATTTGCAACTGAAGCTACTGCATTGCAGTAAGGGAATGATATTTCCAATTAATTATTCAGAAAAAAGTATATGCCTATTTAGAAAAATGGATTTGACCCTGACTTCCTAACACTAACATAACTTAATTATAGTCAAAATATGGGTATAAATATAAAAGATATATAAAACTAAAGTGTAGAAAGAAACATTGAAAAGCATCTTTGTGATCTAGGACTAGGCAAATGTTTCCTAATGAGGACATGAAATTGCTAACTCCAACTGCAAATTGATAAGTGACACTATATTAAAATTAGAAACCTCTGTTCATTAAAGCACATAATTGAAAGAATGAAAAGGCAACTCACCACATGGGAGAAAATATTACCAACATATTTATCCAACAAAGGGAAAAATAATGTACTGAAACTATATGAATCAATAAAAAGGCATCAGGTACAATTTTTTAAATGTACAAAATATTTGAATAGACATTTCACAAAAGATGGTATACAAGAGGCCCATAAATGTATAAAAAGTTACGCCATATAGTCTTCAGGGAAATGCAAATTAAAACCAGAGTGTGACTTTACACTTCCACGAGAATGGTTAACATAGACAGAAAATACCAAGTATAGGTGAGGATTTGGAACCTCACGCGATGCTATTGAGGTGTGAAATATTACAGTCATTTTAGAAAACTATTTGGCAGTATCTATAAAACTGAATGTATATTTACCCCGTGACTCAACAATTCTACCCTATGGTGTGTGCCCCAGAAAATCACATTCATATGTTCTCTAAAAATATGTATTGGGATCTCCAAGCCAACACTACTTCTAGCAAACATTTTTTTTCTGAAACTTAAAGGTAGCATGCCCTAGAAAAGATGTATTCCTTCCTGTGAGATTTAGAATCACTAAAAATTAGCGAAAAAGCAGTAGCCAAACATGATGAATATAACACAAAGTGTCTCTTTTTTGTCACAAGTTACTGATATTTAGAATTTTCTACTATCGCCTAATCTAATATTTGTAGTGTTAGAAGTAGAAATACCAATACAATATGTTTGACGGATTTGAAATTCTAAATTATCTAAAACTAAATTCACTGTGTCTACTCATAACAAGAATGTAGCTAGTGTTACCACTGAGTTAAAAGCTGAGTTAAAAACTAAAGAATATATATATATATATATATATATATATATATATATATATATATATATATGGTAGTATTAGGCCCTTAGTCATATTTTCTCTTGCTTAGTTGACAGTTAAACATCAAAGGTAGGCACAGTGGCACATGTCCACCACTTGGCTGAGACAGTTGAAACACAACTTAGAGAACAGCCTGGACAACTTAGTGACTTAGAAATACCTTTCCTCAAATAAAGGGGTCAAGTAGTTTAGCTCAATGCTCAGGCTCTAGGTTCATTTATCTCACCCCCAAAACAATAAGAATTGAAACTAAATGTCATGTTAAATATTGCTATAATTTATATTTGCAAAACACGTTCATTTCATAAGGTTTTTTGATTTTTTTGAATTTGACATTTATATTTCAGGTGTTATTAAAATATCTGGGGGAGCTGGAGGAATGGTACACAAGTTAAAACACTTGTCTTGCAAACACAAGACCCTGGGTTCAATTCCCCAGCACTACACAAGGCTGGTAGTGGTGACACATAGCTGTCAGCCCAGCACTCGGGAGGCTGAGGTAGAAAAATCGCTGTGAGTCCAAGGCCAGCCTGGGCTACATAGTGAGATTAGGATGGCCTGGAGTGTATAGCAACCAATCAATCAATCAATCAATCACCAGTCAATAAAATTTTTAACAAGAAGAATGCATAGGGAAGTTGGACTGCTTTGTGACGTCCTTTTGTTTTACATGTTTTTAGAAGCTGAAGTTTAAGAAAAACGAGTGCTTACCAATTATGTCTTTACAATGTGTTTGCTTTCTTTGTGGATTTTTCACTACATGTCTCACCGAATGTATAACTTCTAAGATATCTCCCAGTATAACTAAACAGACCTCTTGATAATGGGCTATTTACTGATCTTCTAAAATCAGAGAAAGGCTTAAGTGTAAAACAGTGTATTCTTTTAAGGCAGAAAGTCAGTCATCTGAGCATGGTATAAGGAAACCAGAAACAAATAACAAAAATATGGGAAAAAAAAATTCAACCACTTAAAATTTCTCAAGTGGAGGCTGGAGGAATGGCACAGTGGCTAAAGCCTTTGCCTCCTAAGTGCAAGACACTGAGTTCGATTCTCCAGCACCACATAAAGCTGGATAAAGTGGTGCAGGCCTGCAATCCCAGCACTCAGGAGGCTGAGGCAGGAGGATTGTTCTGATTCCAAGGCCAGCCTGGGCTACACTAATGAGTTCAGAACCAGCCTGGGCCACAGAGTAAGACCCTGTCTCAAAAACAAACAAACAAAAAATGAATGGAACCAAGTATGTATTGATTTAACTGAAAAGTCCACAGTTACACATATAGCAACGATTGAGTAACAACAATTACAAAAAATTTCACATGTCTTGAAAGGACTCTAATACACATTGTGTAGAGTGGCCAAGTCATAAATTATTAGTGTGAAACGTGCCACATTGCGCATTCTGGTTTCTATGCAACTTCACCTGGACTTGCCTTTTGGCTCTGTGGACTTTTGCCCAGTCTTTTCACACTTGGAACTGTTAAAGAAGGCATAATGTTAATGGGATCAGCTTATTAAATAGTACAATGTTATTTTTTGTAGGAGATTGTACTGGATTGCCATTTGTGACCTCATCAGAATTTTTGTGTGTTGAAAAAAGCATTAAGAAATTTTATTTTAGGGAGAATTCGATGATCCTGGTTGAAGAAAACAGACTACATAATTTTCATATTGGATAACATGCTGTGTGCATTAAGTATCTTCCTATACAATGAAATGAGCAGCATTTGCTCACAATACATGGAATATACCTGTATTTCCTTTTTAATCAGTATGGTTAAACCATTTCTTAGTCAATATTAAGAAGAAAACAGCAAAAGAGAAGAAAATACTGCAGAATTATGGTTTCTATTCCTTTTAAGCAACTGAGAATTTTATTATACTCTTGCCTAAATACGTCTTTCCTACGCTCCTCCCAGGCATGGTAAATGAAAGAAAAGACGCCTTAACTGCAAAGTGCTGTTGGTTCGCATTTTGTCCCTGTCATAGCCAGGAGAAAGAACTACCCGTCGCATTGATCAAAATGTTACCAATACTTGGGGGTTCCTTAAACCATACCTTTTCATTCATAGAAACAAAACTATCACTATAATGCTGTTTTATGAACTAAAATTTAAAGATTAAAATCACTTGTTTTACAAATAAAGTATGAATAAGTAAATCTAATAGAAAGCAATTTCAAGGGTCAGAGTAACTTTTGCAGGAGCAGTTGTGCAACTTCTCAGGGGATAAATGATGGCACCCAAGGAGATCGATAACCATTGTCTATTTCTGTAACTAACGCCATGCAAAAATGCCACCGAGACAGCAATTTCCGATCTCCACAGAGAAGCATATGCTAAATGTCCAGGCAGTACCTATCTCTCCATCTGTCTTTGCAAAATGGCGTCTTTAGGAGCCTTGGCTGACTCCAGAAAGCCCACTGTTAAGCGAACGAATGCTTTGTGACGAATGTTGGAGGGCCTGTTGACCTAAAATGCATTTATCAAAACAACTCCATGAAGGATTGGCTCTTCATGTATGTGTTACAATTTTTAATGACAGGAAGAAAACAGAAAGTGATAGAAGAAATATCTGCATATCTATTAACCAGAATGAACAAATGCTAATTTTTTTTCTTTGGCATAAACACTAAATTATAATAAAAGACCCTGATATAATTACAGGCCTTTAAAAATACCCTCTCTTTTCCTATTTTCTACACAGCATTCTGCCACAGATATGGCTATATTACAAATTCACTGAATAAGTATTTCCCAGGATTTCATTTCACTGTGTCACCATTACCGGGAACAACCCTGTTTTACTTAGTGCGCATCTTAGCTTTTTCACAAATGCTATTACACTGGTTTATTTAGAAGAGATAAGCGGACTCCTCCTTTGCCTACTGGAGTGAATTTTGGTGATATGCATGGGAAACCCACAAGACTTTAGGCCTTTCTTGACAGCATCATTGCCAGGTAAATATGAAATGATAACTGCTACTAAGTTCTTCCAATTCCAGCAACAGTAAGTAGGATGATAAAACTAGGTGCTTCAACAGATCTGCTATCGTTCACTGGAAACAAAGGATATTTCTGAGTGCAGAGATGTAAGTTGGAAATAATTCTTCGGCTTGGAAACAGAATTTCTGTGGCTGGATAAAACTGCTGGCTCCATTTTTGTTCTTGTTCTCTTAGTTTTTCCTGGGCTGCCTCTGTCTTTTGTTGTATGTCTTGCCATTGGATGTGGGCAACATAGACCACGTTACTTCAACCTCACCGGCTCATAAATTGAAAGAAATGTTACCAGTAGATTGACTGTACTGGGACTCACCCACACCGGCTTTAAAAGACATAGAAGATAAGATTCTGGTACTCAGAGGTGATGAAATATCATGGAAATCTAAAATATCACTTGAATTTTTATATGAATATGTAATAGGCTGAGATTGGGGAGACTTTGGGATGAGGTAATTACATTGGAGATAGGGTAATTGTATTGGAAACGGGTATGCATCTTCATGGACCAAATGGCCATGGTGGCTGTGGTGGGCAGATAATGTCCCCCAAGGTTGTATATATATTCAGTTCACGGGAACTGGTAAATACTACCACACAAAGTAAAAAGGCTTTTTCATCTGTGATTAAGGTTTTGGACTCTAAGATACATACGTATCGTAGATTACTCAGGTGGGTAAAAAACTAATCCCGTGAGTCTTTACATTTGGAGAATGTGTCCTGGTTTTATCCCAAAAAATTCAGTGACAAAAGATAGCAGAATGAGTCATAAAATAGGCACGTGAAAAGCATCTGACACTTCTTCCTAATGGTGAAACAAGGGACTGTGTGCTCAAGTCAGACTGATGCCTCTAGACACTATGTGTAACTCCAGCCTAATGGGCGGCCAGAAAGTAGACGTCTCAATTATATAACCACATAAAGAGGAATGACTCCAGCCTTTCAATGAGTGAGAAAAAGGTTCTTCCCGACAGCCCCCAGAAAGCAATATACTCTAAAAACTGCATTAATCTCAGCTCAAAGAAATCTGCATCAGATTTCTGTCCTAAAAACTACAATGAATTTGTCTTGCCTAAACACTGAAGCCTGTGGTAATTTTTATGGTAGCATAGAAAAATCAATGAATGATGGCTAACTCAACATTATATTTTTAGACCAGTGTTTACCTGCACGGATAAGAATTATTTTAACTGTAATATTTTATTATATCATACATAAGTACCGTGCTTTCTCCATTTCTATCCTGATAGACACTTCTGTTGTCCCCATTTCATTTCTACAATTATCAACATAAGAATAAGTACCTTTCTATATATCTTAAACATTAAAGTATGTACAGAAAATAGCTTCTAGAATACCCATACAGAAGTATTGAATTACTAATCATGAACATTTGAAGCTCCAAATTGTAATTCCAAACTATTCTAAGGGGGTTGACATAATTCTAATGTGTACTAACTGTTGATATATGTGATCCTCATCACTATTTTTCTGCTTGGTGTTAGATTTTTCTAGCTTTTATATCTCTCAGATTGTTCTTTCTCATGTTAGAAATTTTGCATTCTATTTCAATTTATTTAATGGTTACCTTAAATTTTAACATGAACACTTAATATAGCAAAATTTATGTATTTTATTTGCTCTTCTTCTAAGTAAGATACAGTAGTATTAACTCATTACAAATCTATTTCTTTTCTACCTTATTTATTTATCATTTATTTATTTTGGAGGTGGTGGTTGTATTGGGGATCGAGTCCAGGAGTTTTTCATTCTTTCTCAAACTTCTAGACTGCTTTGATTTCATGCCTTGCCACCACACTTAGAATATTACTGGTAATTATTATAAAATTTTCTGTGACTATTTCAAAATACAATTATTCTAATAGCTTCTTTGATAGTTGTTACTTTTGCCTAAGAGTGTTTTCTTTCTAATCCAATTTCTTTCTTGGAGTACACACTTTAGCAATTCTCTAATAGATATCTAGAGGTACTTCCTTTGAAACTGACAACTCTTTTACTTCCCTATTTTAAATGGATCAACCATCTTTTGACATTCAGTTTCATAATTGGAAGCCCTCTGGAATTCTAAATATTGATTTTCCTTAAGAAACTTTATTATCTTTTGGCAGAAATTTAAAGTGTTTGAGGCTTTCTAAATTCATCATTAAATGTCTAGGGGTAGAATATTTTTGACATTGAAAATTCCGATCAGAAAATGGTAGGCTTCTCTGCTTTGGAAGTCTGTGTATCTCTTCAGATCTCAAGAGAAGAAAAGCACACCATCATCATCATCATTTCAACTTCTTCATCTTTCCTGTTTTCCCCACTTTCTTCACAGTCATGCCTTTGACACAGAGGGTCTGTTACTTCCATTTGTCGGTATAATTTTCTATTGAACTACTTTACTTATTTTCATTGCATTCAGGCAATATTCTCAGATCTGTCGTTAAAATACTCAACCATCTCTTTAGACTTTTTTATTAAATTCTATTCTTCCCCTTATTCATTTTTTATATTTTCATGTGTATTCTATGCATGATGTTATAACTCATTCCTAGGCCTCTTGATTAAATCGTCCTAGCCCTTTCACACTATATGATTTACTCTCCATAGTCTTCATGTTGTCTTTAGTAATATTAAACGCTTTTTTTAAGGCCTTTCTATGAAGTTTAGCTCAAATATTCTTGTGATATATAAAATGTTAGTGTAAGTGTATTGGCAGTGGTGTTTGCTTCTCATCAAGTTCTTTTGTTAATAATTTTCCCTATGAGATAGGACTATGGGTGCCCCTGTCATGAGCCTCCAGCATTTGTTAGATTCCAAAATCAACTTTGAGTTTCCGCACCACACCCACAGAGTACGTGCGTTCCATAAACACGAGCAAAATGGACGGCATTTCTGTTTTGTTTTGTTTTTTCTTTTTCTCCCACAATTTCTGCTTCTTCAGGCTTCTCCTGGAACCTCTGATCTCATCCCAGAAACAGATCTGGAAGCCCCAGCCTCTCCATCAGAGTTTCTATCTCATTCACAAATCTCTATGGCCTCTCAGCGTTACCATCTCTTTTTTCTAATTTTGAAAAAAATTTTTTTTCTGGCACTTTGTGTTTGTTTTTCTTTGATTTAAGTTTCACTTGCATTTAATTTATTATTCTTCTGTGTTGGGGCTGGAGTTAGGACTTTCTGAGCCAGAGGGCTAATACGGTCTTTATCTTGAAGAAAAATATTTAAATGTATGTCCATGAGAAAATACAGTAAGCTATCAATTGTGAGCTAGTTTCACATGACATCAAACAGACGCATTGCTCCAGACAAAAATGACAAAAAGAGGAGACTATTCATATTTTTAAAAAAGCATGCTGCTGCTTCACTATCTCAAAATTGCTTACTTAAGAGGGAAGCTGCTGTGACATTTTGTGACTTCGAATTGCTGGTGCTCATCTAAACACGTTTGCCACAGAAGAAACCCAGAAGGGTTGGCCTCACTGCAGGAGTGCTCTGAAATGGGGAACTGCTTGGGTCCAGAATACATCTATGACATCATTATTTATCTTGTTGCTGTGACAGAATACTTGACACCAACAATGTAAGGGAGGAAATTTTGGTTTAACTTGTGGTTTCAGTAGGTCTCACACAGTCCATTCATGGATGCCAGCAATAGTGGAAGCAGGTGGGAGAGACTGGAGAGCTGTTCAGTAGACATAGCCTGGGAAACCAAGGCGATGTGGAGACTGAGGCAAGGCTGGAGCTTCCCGGGGAAGAAGCTGCAACAATGTTTCTTTTTCTTTGCTTAATTGCCCCAAACTTTCAGCTGGGACCCACATTTTCGGACCTATAAGTCAGCAAAAAACACTCGAAAACTCTGCCTTGAGAAATTCCTCAAATCAGCAAGTTGATATAATTCTTCCAGATCAAGCCCCAGGCATCCACCCCTTGCAGCCAGGCCCTACCTCCCAACAGCAGAGGCTTTTTGGGAGACACTCCCGATCCATACCATAATATTCACATATTCCATTATAAAATATCATGAATGGTTATGGGACAAAATAAAGATGGGGTTCAAAAACAAATGTCAAGTGATTATATAATGTATGGTAAAGAAAGACTGTGGAAGAAGTGATAATTACAGATTAAATTGTTTTAATCCAGGTGCAATGGTCTATTTTGGAGTTTAAATAAAAGGTAATGTTCGTGTGATTTTTATCGCTTGTACTTATTGCAAGACTGCCCCCCACTTGTCCCTGATTTGTAGATTTCTTAGGAATGGCATGCATGCATCATTGAGCGGTTCCTACTGATGGTCGCATAGTTGTTAGGATTTTTCTATGCTGCTTTTAAGCTTGGTTGTGACCGTATCTGTATGTGCTGCTTGACCAGAAATCATTAATGCCACCAAGGCCCACTGCAGTCTCAAGAAGAAATTAAACAAGAATATCCTGTCTTGTTTTTCTGCTAGTAAGTCCCACTTTCAGCTAAATCGGATAAATCTTTCCTGTATTGTAACATATTTCAACAGAACCTACAAATGAGAAACATACTATACAAAAGCTTACAGGAACAATACACCTAACATTTCTTAAGGACTTAATCTGTGCTATAAATACATCGCTTATATCATTGCATCAAAAATAGCTGTTATGTAAGTTTTATTACTACTTGTTTTTCCATGAGGGAACATACATTTAAAAAAAAAAGTTTTAAGAACTTTCCAAATGTCTCTCAAACAAGGAGTAACAAATCCAAAACTAAATATAAAATTCTACCTGAAAGCATGATTCAACCTCTTAAATAACATGCCACGTTACGTATTCTCTTGAAATTTTTTGTTGTGAATTTAATTGTGCCTATTATGGCACCAATCTTTTGCTGACTGGATTTTATTTTACCTTGAAAATAAAACAAAAAGCTAACATTGTTATTATTCTAGTGTAGAAATTTCACTCAGCTTTGCGGCTATGAACTTGTTCCTGATCATACGCAGTAAGTAGCAAAAGGTGATTCAAAGTAAAACCTATCAGGAGCTTGGCGTTTTAAAGACGGCTTTTTTACACATTCTCCAAAATAATACTACCTTGAATTCTCAGTGACTTGCTGAACTTTAAATAACTTTTGTGCATTATCATTTGCATTGTATTTCAGGATCTTCTTCCAAGACATCCTCATAGAAAGCCGTGGGTTCTATATTTAGAATCAATCTTCCTTACCTCCATTTACCCTTAATCCTTGAAATAGATTTTTTTGTCCTTGATAAGTTTTCCAAAGAATAAATTACTTACATCATGAATGTAATGTGAGTGAATCCTTGGTGTTCTCAATGCCAAAACCTAGAGATGATGGGAGCATGAACAATGGCCAAACGATTCATATAGATGCGATGATTTGGATCGGGAATATCCAAGTCTTCATGCACTTGAAAGATGATTAAATCATGGGGTTAGTTGGATTATATAACTAACTAATTCATTTCAGGTGCCACTCAGTAGGTCTGGCTCAATACTGTGTCTCAGCGATGAGAAAGTGATTAGAAAAAGGGGATATTGGAAAAATATTGTCTTGAGCATGATATTTGAGCCAAAAATCAATGTTGGTCACTCGCATTGAGACCCTCTTATTTTTATAACAAAATTTTTAAAGTATTCACATGTCTTTGTATTTAAAGAAGAAAATATTTCTTAAGGTTATCATTTATAACTTTGTATAATGCCTAAAAGTATGTCAATAACATTTTATTTTATTTGTCTGAGGTGGTGTTGGTTTGTTTTTTAAGAGGATAGTTTTGTTTTGAAAACAAGGCCAAAGAGAAAAAAGCTCCTGCCAAGTGAGATAGATCCCGAAGAGTATTGTTTTTGAGTAGTTTTTAGAAAAAATTGGGGCATCAAAGTTTATTTTTTATAATTTCATATCATCATTTCAAAGTATCAAATATTCAATCATTTGTAGAATTGGGATTTTAACATGATTATTTTATTAGTGTTCTCTTTTACTTTTATTTCTATGTTTATTACTCAAAATATGCAGAAGCTTACCAAGTTAAAAGTATCTCCAGTAATATAAAATCATATGCATTATTTTTCAAATGGGATTAAAAACAAATAAGAGTTCAAGATTTCCCCCCCACAACTCTACAATATACCAAAGAAAAATCCCTGGAGGAAGTTATAAATGTTTCCAACAAACAAAATGAAGAGAAACATTAGTCAGTTTCAAGCCTCATTTACCCAATGATGGGTGGTAACAATGTCATAAATCATGAACTACCTTTTTTAAGTCATACCATCTTTTGTGCCATAGGCCTTCCAATAATCTTTTCTTCTTTTACCAACAAGGAAATATTTGAAAAATAAGTATATTTAAGAGCCTCAAAACATAGGAGAGGAATAATACATTTGAGTTATGAAGAATTCTAATAAACAATCCAATTCAGGCAGAGGCCTGAAGTTCATAAATGTCATGTATTAACAATATTCGATAAAACTGTCTTTATCAGAAATATGCAGAAGAGAAAAGCATATTTAGTAGCTATAATATACATGCTACATTGCTGTTGAAGATAATTTCTGAGTTTCTAAAATGAAATATACCTTCATTTTGACTAAACAATGAACTACTATAGCTTTGCTAATTAACTACATATGCATCTTATCACGTCATAAGGATCTGTTCTAATATTTAAGACGGAAACAAGACATTTTAATGGCAGTGCAGGATTAAGAACAATGGCTTATGCTCCGAACTTAAACCATGTAATGAGAGAACATATTTTGAATTGTATAACCCTATTTAAATGCCAGATTTAAAATTGTAAATCGTATGCAATTTATTTAAAGCCTACATTCATTCCTCATTTCAAAATGTCACTTCCTTTTATTAATGGGAAACAATGTTTAAAAGCCAAAGGCATTGCTAAAAGAAAATGGTAAGTTTGGAAAAAATCATAAATAATGCTAAGCCCTTTACATGTTCAACCCTCTAGTAGTGCAAAAGAATTATACGCAAGCACTGTTTAGTGCATATTAGGCATTTGACGAGTGTGGTTGGGACTTCTGAAAAGTTTAAACCTACTCTGAAATTTCTGTCATTTTGTGCCTCACTGTTCAGAGTAAGTTAAAAAAAATGCTACCTTTAAAAATTCAGTGATTATAAATATGTCAGCATAGTCATTTATTTTTCAGTTAAAATTATACATGTATATATGTCTATGTATAAAATACATAATTTTAAAACATATATTTTCCTTTATCTCTTTCTGTATGATCTCTGCTCACTCCTTTTGCCACATTTTCAATGGCGGAATTTCATGTTTTTTTTACCAGTTTTGTTTCCCAATTTATAGCCTGCAAATGCAGAACATTCAAGTGCAGGGGAAAAAAATGAAAGTTTGACTCTTTTGAAGATGTTACAGAAGCAATATCTCTCACTTAAAAAGGAGGTTTTATACATTCTGCATATCATGGGCACAGTCTTCTACAGCAGGTTTTGAACTTTGGTGTCACTGGATTTAAAAAGCAAATAACCATACATTTGTAGGAAATATTCATTTGTCCTATTCTGCTGTCTTGTGAGAATGAAGAAGAAAAAAAAAGAGTCCTACTTGGAAACTACACCCTCTGGTTTTTGTTGAATATTGATAGACTTTTTTACCTTATATGTAGGCTATTTCTTCAAAGCATAATCTCCATATGTGAGTAGCTCTAAATTATCTCAATCCTTAGTATTCAAAATTAGCAGAGTTTTCTTCTTATATAATTATATGCCATTCAATAAGCTCAGATATAGTAAGCCATTTACGATTTGTCCAATGCAGTAGAGAACATGAATTGGCAGATGAACAAGTATCATTTCATCAAGTGAAAGCAGGCTTTTAAAACGTAATAATCCTAGTCAAGGTAAATGTCTACCAACAATCAGTCTCAACGATCAAACTCACTTGATGTTTTAATTTGTAAAATGAAAAGCAACTGCTTCACAATATATGCATTTTCTACTGGTGAATCTAAAACTGAAAGAGTAAAATAAAAACTGAATAAAACTTGGTTTTGTTACACACTTATTTATGTAGCTGAAGGATTTTAAGAAAGGACTTGAAACAGCACCATTAACATCACAACAGACATCAGCATTCACGACAGAAATCTTTTACATTGTTTCTGAAAAAGAGAAATGTTCAATTGTCTTTGGAGGTAGATAATGTGAGGTCCAACTTCTCGTTTTGACTCGGATTGTTCCTGTGAGTTGGAGCCCTTTATTTTCTCAGTTTACCTTGAGGAGAGTGGTTAAAACATTGACTAGTAATAGATACATGTACCATCATTATTATGTTTACTAATAATATTAATAGTGATATGTTTTGCTCCCTCCAAATAACCCTATAACACAGATACTATAATTGTCTCTTTTTATAGATTAAAAAAACTGTTTGAAAGTTGCAGGCAATAAACCAAGACTCAAAGCAGGCAAAGATATTAGCATGGGCTGTCTGAGCCCAGAGCCTATGGCTATCTATATGAAAGTACTTTAATATAAAATTAGCAATATTAATTTATCTCTTTTAATGGACAGTAAGCTCCCTCAAGACAGAATTCATGTCTGAGAGAATGAGATATTAAGGTAGATTTCTACTAAGCAGATCAGAGCAGTTAGTAGTGCTGGGTCTGAGATGTTCCTTAGATAGGACCATGGAAATTAAAAAGACGGGAATGTGGAGCAAATGTTAAAAGACAATCATATCTTTTCATGTAAGGAAAAAGGTAAATGGGATTTGGGGGGGCTATAATTATCGTTATGGGACTCTCCTTCCAGATTTAGTGACACTGCAGTTTTCAAATCCTATCTTGGCCTCTTGGAGTTGATCTAAAGCCAATAAACAAATTTTTATATTAATGTGTACCAATCAGTAAAAGTCAAATTGATATAGAAAAATAAATATGCATGATCCATAAAAACATTATAAATATGATTGGAACTGCTGCCTAATTGGTGGTCTAGCTCCTCCTCCACTTGGAGGTAGAGTTCCCACTGCTGTCTTCGCCTTTCCTTTACACTTCTCCCAATAAAGTTACTTTCTACTTTCAAAACATGTCTTTGCTCATGGCGTTCATTCTTCACCTTCAGAGGAACAGACCCTGGTTTGAGCTCTCCAGCATCAATATTACCAACACTGTCATCACTCAGGGTCCAAAGAGGTTCCCCTAAGAGGAGAGGGTGCCTCAACTCTCCCTACCCACGGGTTAGGTTATAAATTGGTAGCTTCCATCATAGAAAACGATTTCAAGATGTATTGGCAAGCTAGGTTTAACACAGTTTCAAAGAAAATAAGGTGTGTCTCTTTGAGACAAGCACCTGATGACCTGGAGCTGGGTATACGGTCTTTTGAATTGTGGTCAAGAGGGGTGATCCAGGTTGCATAGGGTACACTTCAAGCCAGTTATGTGTGTTTGGAAATTGAGAAATGTGGCCCATTCATAATCCACCGTTTCCTTGAGCATCAAGATCTGTGGTAAAGCACATTCCGTAGGTCAGAGGCCCAGGCCCAGGTTTATTGTGTCATTAAGATTCTTGGAAACTTTTCTCAGTAAGCTTCCTAAGAAACAGAAAAGGACTTTAGTAACCTATACCCTGTAGCTGTAGTTTTTAAATTTTTCTTCAAAGTTCAACTTTGAAGTAATGTTTTTTGTCTTCTCTCTACCTGTTTGTGTGTGTGTGTTTTTTTTTTTCCTCAAATCTCTCTTGGATAATGGCATGTATCACCTTATTGTGTAGTCAAGTGCAATGCAAATATATGTGTGTAGACTGACTGAAAAACCCCTTCAATCTTCCTCAAAACACTCCCTCTTGCTTTGAGTTTCCTTATTTCATCCTTCTTGGCACTTCCTTAAAGCCCTCTTTCAGGATTGATTTTAGCAGTGCTGTTATAGCTGCATCAATGTCTTTTTCCCCACTATTTTTATTAATACACATACATAATACATAGCGTTTACAATGAACTTGGTTATTTTGTGCGCATATATATCATGCCGACTTTACAATCCCTTCCCATTTTTGACCCTCCCACCCCCTCCCTATCCCTTCCCTCAACTCCGGCTGTCACTTCATGTGGTTCTGTAGAATGTCTGTGTTCTGGGTTTTCCAAGTCAGAGAAACTATACAGTCCTTAACGTATTTAATCTTCTGTATCTAAATCATTTCACTTAAGTCACCACTCTAACTCAGCTATATATTCCTCGAATGGGTCGCAGGTGTCTAATCTTGATGTCTCTATGAATACAACCATTCCCTTTATCCAATTCACGTGTGTAAGTTGCATGGTCACTTAGACTTTGGGTATGAAGGGCCAGGAATTACATTATATCAAATCCAATGAATTAGTTGGATGAAGCCACATGACATCTTAGCCTACAATTTGATTGGCTGGCCGCATTTACCATGTTTTTTATACTTCTAAAAGACACTCACAAAAAAGAACTTCCATGTTGGCTTCAGAAATTGAAAAGAACAGTGGTCTAAGTGTGTTGGAAATTAGGGGGGTGTGTTGAGTGAGATTAAAGGAAATGTGTCTTTTATTATAAAATCTTCCTTATTTAAACACATATTATGTTTTATCTTCTCTTGTAAATCTGAGATGAAGAAGCAAATTTGATTAAAACAAAATATTAACTAAAATTAATTGAATATAGCAAATCTGACTTAAACATTATTTTGAAATGAAAGTGCTCAGAGTTCCAATCAGTCTTTTATTTTCTAAATTAATTTAGATATAAATAAACATAACAGACTAGCAAAAATAGATGTGGGTAGAACAGAATAAGTCACTTTTGACCATTTGTAGACCTAGAAACACATAAAGCAAAAATCATCAGCACATAATAAATAAATAAATAAATAAATAAATAAATAAAAATTAACCTGAGTTTTAGTAAGAAAAATAGGGAAAAAATAGCCATAACAAATACATGATTAAGAATCAGAAACATTGATCTTAAGAAAAAGTTGCAATCATGGCCCATGAAAAGAGTAAAACAACACAAAAGAGCAACAAATTTGGAGCACAAAGGTACCGTTAACATTCTGCCAGGAAAGGGAAGAGCCTGAGATTAAGTTAGTGACAGACAAGAGATAAAGTACTGGATTGCCCCTGGCAAATTCTGGGAAAGGACTTGTTCACATGAATTGGTAATACTGCATTAAGGCACAATAGGCTGTATCTTATCAGTCAATTAATACATGCCTAAGGTACATTCTGAGGCAGAAGGCTTTAGGGTACCACGTGGCATATTTTTACATGGAATCATTTCGCAGCACCAAAGAGACAGCTACACATCTTCTGAGCCAAAATATGCGTTTAAAACAGACAAACATTAAAATGAATTCAAATTTATTTTGTTCAAAATATCTTCATAAATCGATGTAAAATTTATTTAGATGTACAAGTTAATCTAGGAGAAACAAAACCAGATAGATGATGAATAAGTTAAGAATGGCCTGGTTTTAGGCATTTGCATTAAATGGCAATCTTATAGAAAAGCTCTGACTTAAGGGTCTAATTAGTATTCATTTTTTTAATTTTTAAATTACTTAGGTCTTTAAGAGTCAGAAAAAAATTAACAAAGGAAATAAAAATGGCTTGTAAGAATAGGGAGAAATCAATCTTTACAAGTATCAAGTGTCAGCATAAATAAAAGGTGAAATAAAACATAAATCAATCACAAGCACATGATTAGCATTTCTACTACTGGAAATAGTAGGATCTATTAATAATCTATCTAAATACATTTCAAAGATATTGATGATTGTAGACTAGTCAGCTGACTTGATAGATTGTCCAGTGAATCAGGTCAAAGACAATTTGAAACCACATGATCTTTGGCCATAAAGATGTTGATTAAATATGGTGGTTTTCTTACTGACGGTCTAGACATGCTTCTGGAACAGTCCCAAGACCAGCATAAGATTTGAGAAATAACTTTTTTTCAAAGAGCATTGGTGAATCTAGCTGTCTTTACCTAGCTCATGATCACTGAACGTAAGTTCCAATGACAGGCTGATACAGAGAGGTATCCATGATACAGACTGTGTCTATCTTGCTCAGCACATGAACTCAAGGTCCAGAGAATTATGGTACCAAGGAGCGATTAAAGACAAAGAATTCAACTCAAAACAACAATGTCATTAGCATATCCACAATAGTAAGAGCACTTCTCAACCACCTAGAAAATATAGAAAACACAATTTTCCCTGTCTTTTATATATCTAAGTTTTAGGAGAGCTAGAAAAATATAATCAATTATATTTGGACATAAACTCAACCTTTGACAACATAGCCAAAACAATCCCAAACACAGGAGGCAACACATTCTGGACAACAAGTTACATCACACACGAATATATATATATATATATATATATATATATATATATATATATATACCAATGGAACAGAAAACACTGCGCACCCTCTGCCATCTTATCTTAGCCAAAGCGGCCAAAAACATGCATTAAAGAAAAGAGAGCCTCTGTCTTCGTTACTTTTGGTTGCTGTGACAGAAACACTTGACACAATTTCAGGGAGAGCAGAATTCTGAAAGACCTTCTCACTCAAAGTAAAGGAAGTAGGCAAAGAAATAAAAAAGAAAAAAAAAGAAAATGAGGAGAGAAGAGGAAAGAGAGGAAGAGGAAAGGAGGGAGGAGAAAATAAGGAAGAAAAGAAAAAAGAAGGGAAGAGGAGGGGAAAGGCTTAAGTAAGATGACAGCCCTCATGGCAAATAACAAATGAATTTACTGCTGAAGAACCATCTTCAACATTCCTCAACGTCAGTTCTGCATCTTGGGCAAACTAGAGTAAAAGCTAAGCCTTCCAGAACCTCAGGCAGTTCTACCTCTGACTTTACTGGGCTTCACCCGAAGCAGCTGTCAGAGTAGGAGTCTCAAGCCTGGAGTTTTCCTGGAGTAGTCGTTCACTCTAAGGAACACGGAGTCGGATAGCTGAGAAATGTAGATAGGCGGAAAGAAGTCAAGAAGAAGCATAATTTTGAATTCTTAAGAATGCAAGCTTAGGACACGAAGTCACTGAAGATTTTCTCTGTGCTTGTTTATACGTCTTTTCTTCCTGGTCTATCATATCTAAAATCCCTTAAAGATGTGCTAAGTCTATAAATGAACTTAACTGACAAAGGGAAGGTCAGGAATCTGGTCTTAAGCAAATTCAGAGAACACACAGACAGGTTTTAGGCAAAACTTCTTAGCTCATCCATCACGAAGGAAACGGTACGAGGAACTGTAGGCCAGTTGGAACAATAGACAAGGTTTATGCCTTTCTTCTGAAAAATGAACCATTCTTTGCCTATAGAAACATCCACCATCTTTGTACTTGTCGCTGGGACACAACCTCAACTTTCTATAAAGTAGATTTCCACTCCCCAAAATGCATAGAAGACAATATTGTTTCTTTCCTTTTGTAAGAACTGAACTCTGTGTTTTTGAGTGTGTACTTGAAATTTCCACCTGATACATCTTTCCCAAGCCTCTTACTGACTAGGCCTGGAAATGCTTTCTCTGCAATGCAACTCAGCAGACTTTGGGCTCCATATTATGCAGGTAGTATTTATTAATATCAAGTTTATTGACATCAGTGTGCTTTACAACAAAAATCAGTTAGCTCTCAATACTTGAATACTGTTTATATTATATATTGCCTGTTGTACCTACAGCATAATAAGAGAAGAAAAGTAATCATTTTATTTCTGAAAAAACTAAAAAATAGTATATCATATAGGATTGTTTCATTTCTTTTGTTCCCTGGACTATATGATTATTAATAAACTTTTCTCTTTTTATTTGACACATCTTCATTACCTGCGGAAAAACAGAGCATATAGTAATTCTATGCCAAATGTAATTAATACAGACCTAGTAACACTATTACTAGAAAACTTTTTAGAAAGAAGTGAAAATACATAATATAAGGTAGAAAATTCTAAGGGTTTCTATAATGTTCTCTGAGTGCTTACACTTTAATTACCAAGTCCTTAATTATGACAACTCATCACAATTGATATTACTGGATTTCTAATTTTCAAATAAAATAACTTAGATTTACAGAATTTATGTCACTTTCCCAACTTATAAAACTAACAAGTAGGTGCTTGTGGAGTTGAAATACACACAGAGAGCTTTGTCCAAAAAGCCAACTATGGACTACTCTCTAGTGCTTTTACTGCTCTAGCTGTGAATAAACAAACAAGGGCTAACCTTGGTTCAGAAACCTAAATGCAGAATCACCCAGTGCTTTGTGCTGGCCTAAAATCAAATTTTTCTACCCGATCTCTAGACAATATTACACACTTAGATGCCCTATGATCTACTTTCCTATTCCACAGTGTAAATTTCTCAAGAGTAAGATACCTGTCTTAACTGCTTACGGTCACTGGGATGAAATACCTGACGCACATAACCTAATGGAGAAAAGGTTTGCTTTGGCTCACAGTTTCAGTTCATCATAAGTTGGCTTCAAAGCAGACACAGCCTTGTGGAAGCCATAGCAGAGGAAAACTGGTCAGCCGATGGCGGCCCAGAAGTAGAAAGGAAGTGGGGAGCTGTACCTGGGAGCTGCTTTTTCTGACCAGGTCCCACCTCTCACCAACACAGTCAGGTGTGAGCTCACCCTTGAACTAAAGCAATGATGAGTGCAATGTCTCCATGATATTTTGAGGGACATGACATTTGAGATTTAAATCATAATGAAAGCTTTTTCTCTTTATCACCAGTTAGTAGTAAACTAAACTTCAATATTGTACTAGAGTTGTACCTTCTAAAAACTAAATAAATGTTTATTGACTAAATGAATATGCAGTAATATGAAATAACACTGCGTCAGTCACTAACCTAAGCTCATTAATAAGTGATAACAGAAATATTGTTACAGTATGACTTCTGAACTTTGGCCCAGATTAAGGGTAACATTATTGTATGGTTATAATACAGGACTTGTACGTAAAAGATTTTTCTATATCTTAAAGTTTCTAATGTTTAGAAAGCTTAGTTAAGATAATGTACCTGGGGTGTGCTGCATTCAGGAGTAAAGTCAAATAACTTAAGTTCGAAATAAAATTTATTAATTGTGTAACTTTTGACAAATTGCTTAATCTCATCTGTAAGAGGCAATAATAATAGTATCTGATTCACATTTCTTGACAGGTACATACATTATTAGAAAATAAAACCCTTAGCTCAGTGGTAAGGAAATAATAACCACTTAAAATTTTGTTGCTTGAGAGTGAACGCTAGCTTTCAATTATATTCAATTAGTTTATATATCCTGTTACAACAACAAAAGATAATTTACGTATTCAGTAACATACTTTAAGCCTCCTTCTTTATAGCTTCAAGGAGTTTTTATTTTACTTCATTTCTGAACAAATGATTTGCAAGTTCTCAGTTCACTCTTCTTATTGGATAACGCTAAATAACTAAGTGTAAAGTGCTTCATTTATAGCTGCTAATTTTAATAGTAGTAACATGTATGAGTGATTGTACCAAACTGCTAATCCCAGCAATAGAAAATAGCATTTACTAAAGTCTGATTTTAAACGTGTTTATTTTTTGTTATACCTTATCTTGCTGAAACTCTCCTTCAGATTCCTGCTGAGTAAAGCAAAATATAGGTCTCAAATTTATGTTGCATACCAGAGTAAACTTTGAAAAGAAGAAGCAAATACAACTTTGTTTCTTAGAACTGTGTGCTTAATATATTAGCAAACTTCTCAGTGTTGTGTCTGATCAAAATTTATTCTCACTGAAGTAACCCCAAAATACTAACATACATGATTTGTTCCAAGGCTTTTGAAATGAGTTAACTATACTTTGTAAGTGTATAAGTGTGTTTATACTATATAGGTGTACAAATGTATGCATATTCACTGAATATTTTTATTATTTAATGAAGGAAAATAACTTCAATTTCTCTATCACTGTTTTTCTAAGTCACTCGGGTTTTAGAACCTTTTCTGTTCATTTCACATGCAACATTACATTTTTACAATGTCACTTTTCAGTACATAATTCTCAGTGAGTCCAGACTTAGGGAACAGAGAGAAAAGAAGTGTATTTTCTTCACTCAGTCTCTATCGTCACAGATCAAATCTTGACATTTATAGAGAATTCATAATGATCCAATGGATGCTTTAGAATTTTAATAATTTTTATGTCTAATTGGTACCTGGTAATTGATAAGATTGCTCTTATCCATTTTTATAGTCACGTTATTGATTCAGTTGCAATGTATAAGTACTAATCTTCCTCATCACATCATTGTCAATAGGAGAATGGAAAAACAAGCACCAGAAACGTTGGCTCCGCCCTCTCTCTGCCAATCAAAGTAATCCGGGAGATAAATGCCGCAACCACGAAAAAATAAGCCATTCTTTTGTTCATCAATGATTCAACACACTTTTCACAGCTGGATCTCAACCGAAGCACCGCAGATTTGACCTTTAAGTCACAGCGAGGCTATGTCGGATCCTGCCTCCCCCAGGTTCAACTTCATCGAACTCAGGACTGCCATTGCCCTTTCTCCATAATTTGGCTTTGATTTATCTTTTACCTACAAACAGTCAACATTGACACGCACAACTGTAGCTGTGAAAATGGAACGGTGAGCATTACTAGCTCTGACTCGGAATCACCGATATCTATTCAATGTTGTTCTATTAACGCTGAGGCAAAAATACAATTTGCCCTTATTGATTGGACAACAGAACAAATTTGCACAATGAGTTGTCTCTTGTAAGTGCTTTATCTGTCTTGAGATTGGGACACGGAGGCACCTTTATATGCAGAAAAGATGAGGACACTAACAAGGTCAAAATATAGCAAAGGTCATTTGATGTATTTTGGCTAACATTTGCTTATTCCTATGATTTTAAATTTCCCCTTAACAGACAGTGTATTATAAAGCTGTACTGAAAATTAAATCAAGGGATAGGGAGGGAGTGGGAGGGTAAAAAACGGGAAGGGATTGTAAAGTCGATATGACACATAGATGTACAAAACACCCAAATTCATTGTAAATACTATGTATTACGTTTGTATATTAATAAAAATAGTGGGGAAAATAAATTAAGAAGATTTAATCAACAATAAATATTTAAATCCCTCAGGAGCATTTATTTTTGGCTAATAACTTTTTTAATGACATAAACCTATCTGACCCTCCCGGTAATTTTGTAATTCTAACCAACTGAAAGTTAATGAACTACAAATTACACTGAGGAAGAAAATTGGCTCTTTACAAGGAACTGAGAAGTGTTGAATTTGGTGAGCGAACATTAAAAAATCTGTCAATTGCCTGGTAGGTATTTTGACTTCTATGTGTCCTGTTTACTTGCTCAAAACATGAATGGGATTTCCTTTGTTTTCTTTAGTATTTTTTTTAATTAATGACAATAATCACGTAGCTTCTCCTTCTATCTATAAATTATCTTCCATGGGAATCTCATCAGAAGTTTCAGAGGTTTATGAACCAATTTCATAGATATGTGATATAACTGATATACCTATGGTCTTGCTATTTAATGGAAACTCCATAATCTTTGTTTCCTGGTAACTGATTTTAATTCTAATCAGAATTATAACCATTACATTTATAAAATTTCAAGGGGAACATAGAAATTAGAGCATCTTCTCATACTTTAAAAGATATTTTAATGGTCACTTTTTTAAATATTAGAATCTATTTCTATTCATTAGTGATGTGATAACATTTCTTAAAATATAAAGGGAATTTTTATGCTAATATTATGGACAATTTTTAAGTCAGTGGTTTCCAAACCCTGTTAAATCTGAAAGTCTAAATTAATAACAAACATACGCAATGCAGTTCAGGGCGGGGGGGGGGGGAAGGATGCTCTATATTGAAATACAACATATATTTTCTTTGCCTAGCATTCCATACCTCAAGAATCAAAAACAGAATAAGATAAAATTACTCCTCTAGAATATCATAAAGTAGGACATGGAATAGATTGACCCACCTTTGAAGAAGTAAGCAAATATGGAAATATCAAGATTCTTGTATTGTACCATGGAAAAATAACATTTTAAGGGGATTAGAGTTACAAATGTTTATCCTAGAATTTCTCAGTTGCCTTTCTCCAGATGCAGAGACAAAGAGTAATGTTAAAATATATAAGAATGTGCTATTTAGGACTAGAGATTAAAGATATTAAACTAACCTGCCATGGTATATCTGGTCTTCCTCGGTGCTCTAAGCACCCAGCCTCACCCTCATTAACATCTACATAGTAGCATTTTAATAGTTTGCCAATCTATTTGGTGAAACTATGAAAAAAAATTGACTAGGGAACTGTGACTGTTAAATTACAATGATATGTGTAAATATTATGTGTGGTAGCACATGTATTTTAGAGAAGGATTTTTTCTATATAATGTTTTAATGTAAACAGAAGAGAGAAAAGTCAAAAATTGGCTAAATTCTTCCACGAGCTATCATTTAAATGTCATGCATTGTTATACTAGCCTTTTGAAAAGCCCATAATTTTTATTATAGTAATTAAACATCTATTCCATATAAAACTTTGTCTCCATTGATTACAATTGCCAAGAGAGCAATGCTGTTGCACAGTTCAACATTAAATAATTAATTATTTTGAATTTGGATTGAAGACGTTGTTCGCATTTGTGGAGTATTCTGCTTAACTGTGATTTCAACTGTATATTTCACATCATATGACATTTCAATTAGTAAATAACAAATTATTTTCAGAAATAAAAACATATCCCATTTCCTTTTCCATTCGTACTTCCTCACCAGTAAGCAGTAAGTCATCAAATGAGCTTTTCTTCCAAATAAAGATACTTACAGAATGATCATTTACTTAAACAAAGAAAATTCAGGAGTTAACTATTTGGTAAGCCAACTCTCTTATTATCTTTAAATTATTCGGGATATAAACAATGAGTTTTCCTGTGCATTCAAAAACATTTTTTACTTTAATATAATTGAAATCATGAACAGGAAGTGTGAAAGCTTTGTATTTGTAATTGAATCATCCTTTTTTACATAATTAATCAATTATCAATTGATAAAATAGTGTGTGTATATATTTTTTCCACTAGCATAAAATATGCACTTTCTCTTAACTTTTTCTTACTCAGCAGCCAACGGGCCATCACGGTTCCTGGTGCTCTGCTCCATGCATGGCTGATCTCTGGGATCACACCTTTGGGTACAAGCTGATGACACTGTAACTTGGGGCAGACTGGCTTTTAGAGCCCCAACTGGGACTTCTCCGCCTTACTCCTAAATCATTTATTCCTCCATAATCTAACTTGGCCTAATTTTCCTGTTAACAGCAGAGTCCCAAGGCAGAATGTGGAACAGAGACAGCTCTTTTAAAATCTCCCCTTTTTTCAACTTTGCTATTGTGATGGGGGGTATTTGGGAAGCACAAATACCACTTCTCGATGGTATTAACTTGAACATCGAATAGCTAAGAGCTTATAAATGAAGTTGAAAGAACCCACTTTGTTCAAATCTAATTGATTACCATATTCTTCTGAATATACAGACATGGGTTTCTAATGATTTCATTCTGTTGAGCTTCTAATGTTTCTACCCTCAGTAAAAACCTCCTAACTCGTGTCTGAGCTATGACATTGGTCTTGTGATTATTATTTCAGATCTTTTGAATCTTCCTCCTCCAAATTTCCTATCCAGTGTTCAAGGGTTCATTTTCTTATCTCTTCTATTATGTTTAATGACAATAACTCAAGTGTATGATTGTTTGCCTTTTCAAATCTTCTAAAGTTTTCACATATTGAAACAAAAAATAAATGTATTTTAATAGAAAAATAACTAAAAGAAAATATTCACAATTTTAGTAAACTTAAGCCAACCTTAAGTGTATGCTGATAATTATATCTTTGAGATTCCTATGAATTCAGGTCACTTTTTCAAAACCCCTTAGAAATATAACTGCTTTAATAAAATCTTAATTATATGCTTCATTGACTGTTAGATATGAAATGCCAATTGTATGACATTCTAAAACTTCCTAAATATAGTTATGCTCTCTCTTGTCTGAATTATTATTGTCTCTTTCATCAAAGAAATGCAACAGAACATTTAAATTACAGGTGGTTGTGTGTTTCATGTTACATTTGTGATTGTAAAAGTTACAGTCTGCAGTGAGTTCTCATTTCGCAAAGAGTAATATTAGAACAAATGTCCACTTCCTTCTCAGATTGACTCTTATAATTATTTTTCGGAGTGTTTCAGGGTGTTCGACATACCCGAGGAGTAAATTATTCCTTTGCAAAGTTTCATCAGCATTTTAAAGTAGTATACATTATGTGTAATTATTATTTTAGGGAACTGATTGATAACGGTATGGCTAAAGATTTTTATGATGTTCCCAAAGAGTTTAACTGCATCGGCCAATAGTACATTCACAAGTATTTTATATTTCATTCAAAAAGTTTGTGCTAGAGGACCCAGAGAAAATGGCCATTTCTTCAAAATACTCACACCATGATTGATCACACAGACTAACATGGCCATAGATAATCTAAATCAAGCTACTATTAAGAGCAAAAAGATCCCTAACACCTCTAATAAGAAAAGCCAGACTCTTGAAGGAAAAAAAATGAGATTTATGATTGCCACAAAAATCTGCAATCTTTTTAAATAAAATTTCTAGATCAAGCTGGAGTTTGTAAATGTGATTATTTCTCAATGTAGACATCTAAGGAGCAATTCTGCGATTGTATTGATTGAAGTTTGCCATGTTAGTAGAGTGTATTTATAGAAATTAAATCTATAAATATGATTGTAGGTTGGTGTGCCATGTGGCACTTGTTACTCTAAAGTATTTTAACATAATAATTATGCTCTTTCTTCTGAGACAGGGACTTTCTTTCTTGATTGTCCAGGTTAGTCCTGAACTCTTTATGAATCCAGATTGGCTTCAAACTCATAGCAATCCTTTTGCCTCGGCCTATCTACTGCTAGAATTATATGCATGTACCACTACAGTTATCTTTTTAAAAAAAATATATGTAGTGCTGGGGAATTGAACCCAGGGCCTTGTGGATCCTAGGCAAGCACTTTAACTTTAGCTTGGCTCTCAGCCCACTAATTTAACTCTTGAGAAGCACGTATTTTTAGAATTATATGCGTGATTGTCTTGCAGAATTATTGACTTCTTTCATTCTATTAATATAATCAAATTAGAAAAAGGGGGAGGGAGAAAGAAACTAATCCTTGTGAGAATATAACCTACCCAAAGATTTCGACATGGAGTGCCATGGAGTTTGAAATAGTGACACAAAGGTCAAGTTCCCCCGTCCCCATAAGAGCTCTCCATGGAAGAAAAGACTCACCAAGAAGCATTTTGCACAGTGCAGTGAAGACAGACCCTTAATTTGAAAGGGTAGTTTTACTAATAAATGATCTTAGAAAATTCTTAGACCAGTACATTGTGTGCTCTGAAATCAAAATATTTCAAACACTGCATTTGAAGAATTACTTCAGTTGTGCTACAATCCTAACTCATAACCAAGATAGCCAAGAAAAGTGAAGAACAAGATGGGGAAATTCCTCACACTTGTACTCATGCTAGATCTCCTTCCATCCGATGAGAAAAACTAGGAAGCTAACATTACCTAAACACTAAAATTTAATTTTGTGTTAAATCCATTCAGTACTCTTCCCATAAGTATATAGTTATTAAATTTTCACCCTGTATTAAAATTTCTATTCTCCCAGTATTTTTGCTTGCATTAAGAAGTATCAAAAATATCTTTGGTAATAGCTAAAATTACTATGAGTTGTATATTCCAGGCTGCTATTTTGACATCATTTAACAATAACTTCTATTAGAAAATTTTAAGCATCGTTTCCATAGGACTTACTGTGTCTAATAAATGAACCTGTGATTATTCCACATAAAATCAATCCTCTTTTTGGGGGGAGACCTAAACATATGGTTAGGAACCTTCCCAAGAACCCAGTATCATTACTCAAAACCTACATTCAATCCATCTGATCCTTTTGCGATCTGGATTATTTTTGGATTCATCTACATTTCTCCAGTTCCAGTATAACACAAATCTTCACCTTTTTTGTTTGGGTACTGCTGCAAAATCCTGCATTTCCTTTAATCGTGTTTTTCTTTCCTAATTTCTCTGAAATTGTAATACCGTGTGGCTAGTATTATTGGTATTAGCTTCCTCAGTTCCTTGTACCTTTTCATCCTGTTACATAATGTATTTTTAATTTAATTACTTCTTGCATATATTACAATATATGCTTTTGAGTTTAGAAAATGCATATTTTTATCCAACAGTGGTCTCTCAATGTGGTATTCATTAAACACTGAATATTGATTATTGCTGAATGATAAAATTTGTACTTCCTACATTAGTGGTACTTTTTAATCTTTATTTGTAAGAAATTTAATGTAATGCATCATTTGAAAGTATACAATTTAATGAGTTTTAGTACATAATTCTGCAATGATCATCCTTATTAAATTCCAAAAATTAGGTAACCCCAAAATAAATATTCACTGATAAACATTTCTGATTGTCCTCACAGCCTAAATCCTGGAAAGCAATAACCTGGCTTATGTTTGGGTGGTTTGGTCAAGTTTGTACACTTCATATATACAGAAATATAAAATTCCATATTTTTCTATCAATACCTTGTCTTTTTCACTCAGCATTCTTAATGTTTTGAATGTCCACCCCTGTTCCGTTACACAGTTATGCTTCATTGATAGTGACTAAATAATAGCTCATTTATAGATTGGCCCCATTTTACTTATTTGTATCATCTAACAAGTTTGTTTCCAGATTTTAGTAATTATGAATCATATTTATTCAAAAAAGTATGTTCAAGTTTTATGTGTGCAAAGGTTTAATTTCTCTCAGACACAATCAGTAACGGAAGTTCCTCAGTTCTTTAAGGAACTGCGGCCATCTTCCAAGGAATTGCACCATTTTCCGTTTCTACTTGCAATGTCCAGGTGTCCATACTTCCTACATTGGTAGTAACAGGTACTTCATTTTAATTGCATAGCCCCTTGTGGGTACAAAGCAGAACATTATGACTTTGATTTCCATTGGAAAATGCATATTTTGAGCATCTTTTTTGGCCATTCTTGTATGTTTGTGGAGAAATAGCTGTTTCCAATCTTTTGATTTTTAAAAATGTATTGCCCTCTTATTATTAAATTGTAGCTGTTCCTTATATGCATTTGCAGTATTACTTTCCTTCCAACTGTATAATTTAGAGACACAGGTCTCTTTCCAAATGTATGACGAAAAATTCCTTTCTGTGAATTTTTGTTTGTTTTTTATTTCTTCTTGGGAATTAGTTGCTCTTAAGTATAGTCTGCTCTTCTTTACTTCTCTCTTTTCCTGTTCTCTTCTCTCCTGTCTTCTCTTGTTCCCTCCTCCCCTCCTTTCTGTACTGAGGACTGACCCCAGGGCTCATAGTGAAGTACATTCTCAGCTTTGAAAAGATCTTTTCTGTTGAAGCATGCTCTAGCTAATTCACTAAATTACCCAGGCTGTGTTCAAATTTAAAATCCTCCTTCCTTGGCCTCCTAAAGTGCTAGGATTATCAGTAAGGTACCACCACACCTGGCTTTCTGTGATCTTTGATTTATCCTGAAGAGTTTCCTTTCATAGTTTATTTCGAGGGATATGTTTGCTGGTGTCAGTTTGTTCAATTCTTATTTATATCAAATGTCTGCATTCCTCCTTTGACAGGCATTTTTACTGGATGCGGATCTCCAAGTTGTTGGTCTTCCCACTGCTTTCTAAATTCCTTTTTATCTGATTAGAGAAAAAGCTGCCACACTGATGAGTCCCTGTTCCTGGTGAGTTGCTTCTCTCTTGCAGTTTTCAAGAATCAACCTATATCTTTCACTTCTGCCATTTGATTTACAAATGTCTACATGTAGCTGTCTTTGAATTCATTCCTGTTTATTGTTAGTTTGTTTGTTTGTTTTTTGAGACAGGGTCTCATTCTGTGGTCCAGACCAGTCCTGAACTCACTATGGAGCCCAGGCTGGCCTTGGACTCGGGGCAATCCTCCTGCCTCAGCTTCCCAAGTGCTGGGATTACAGACGTGTGCCACCACGTCCAGCTTATGTGGTGCTGGGGAATCGAACTCGGGTACTTAACACTTGATATAGCACTTGCTAGGCTAGTGCTCTAACCGCTGAGGCATTCCTCCAGCCCCATTTATTGGGTTTCTTACAGTTGTAGTCTTAGAAGTTTCATCAATCTTAGGAAGATTCTATACATTATTTTTCATATACGTTTTCTTATTTTTTTCTCTTCTCATTTGGAAACATTTACATATTCTTGATATATATGGTGTTTAACAGGTTGCCGGATTCTGTTCATTTCTCTGTATTTCTGTATTGCTTTATTTTGACAACAGCTACATAAGCTCTATTAACCTATGTTAAGTGTGTGCTTTCTTTCTGTCAATTATAGCTGCAGTTGAGCCCCACTAGTGGTTTTCCATCACTATTGTATTTCTCAACCCCAGAACTTTTACTTTTAAAAATTCCTTTATTTTGTTGGTGTGTTCCATATGGTGAGATATATTTTCAAATTCTTCCTTAGTAGTTCTTACTCAACAGTTTCCTTTACAGGCATGACCAACACATAGCCTGACATCTTTGCCTTTGTTTGGGTACAAAGGAACTGTCTTGAATTACATATAAAACACACATAATTAACGTGCCTTATATCAGTTCTAAAAAATTCCTTTTAAGGATATTTATTCTATTAAAATTCAAGGACAAAAAGTAGCAGGCTGTATATTGAGCACACTTGCTTAAAATTTAGAGATAAATTTTAAATATATATTTATTTATTAGTTATTTTATTGTACCTGGGCACCTGATACCTATTGCCCTGAGGACCTTAACACTGAGCTATATCCCTAACAACCTAACCATCCTCCCACCATTTATTTATTTATTTATTTATTTATTTATTTTTGAAAGAGTGTCTTGTTATGTTACTAAGCTGCTAGGTTGCTCGGACTGGCTTCAAACTTGTGTTCATCTTGCCTCAACCTCATGGAGTGCTGTTTAAGAGCCTGTCACACCAGGATAGCCCTTGAAGATTCTTGAGATAGCTGGCTTAAATTCTTTGTCAACTATGGCCAATGTCTGGGCTCTGTCAAGGTCGATTTCATTGACTTTTTTTCATATGGGATTATACATGTTTAAATTGCACATCTTAAGAAATCTAATATAGCATATCTGAATACCAATATATCCCTTTCATCCAGTGCTGACTGTGGCTGTTTTACTCTTAAATGACTTTCCTGAATTAATTCTTTAAGGTTTGTGTTGTCTACAGTGTCTTGCCCCTCAATTTTTTTTTTGTTTGTTTGATCAGTGGTAGTGCCTGTTTAGACAGAGATTTATTTGTGCTCATGACTTTTCTTTAGAGGTGACTTTAGTGCAGGCAGTCCACATCTAGGCCTTAGGCTTCATTATCTGTTTTACAAAGATTGTGGTGTCCCTCAGAGTTGAGAACACAAGTTCTTCTCAGACTTTTCTTGGGCACTTGTAGCCTCATGAATTGATTTCATCTTATTTCAGAGCTTTCAAATCTACCAATGGATCATGTCTTTCATTCTCAGTCTTTTTAAAGTGTTTTTTGTTTGTTTGTTTTTCGTTAGCTCAACTTTTTTCCTTGCTCCAGGCATATAGGGTGTTAACCAATAGTTAAAAGATTGTTTTGACAATTGTCCCTGGGGAAAAGGATAATTGGGCTGGGAGAGTTCTGAGCCAGATCAAATAAAGGTGAGATTTGAGTATTCTGGAGTATGGAGGATTTTCAGATAACTCAGAAATGACTTTTTTTTTTCTTTTTTATATTGGTGCTCTGAGGGAGCTCCAAACCTGTTCAGTGGATGCTAGGTTATTTGTTTTTATCCGAATTGTGACCTACTGTTTTTCAAACATACAGAGCTACAGAAAGAGGGATGAAGACAGAGCAAGTTGAAGTGTCACAAAGCCAGTATTTTAGGCAATATTATTCTGCTTTTTTGAACAAATATTTGGATTGTTATATATCTTAAATTAATTTCTGGACTTTTGAAAAATCAACTTTTGACAGTGCTTTTGCTATTTTTATAGAGAGGAAGAATTTTGGATACCATAGAGAACTTAATTTTAAATGTCTCACATTACTCATAATGATGCAGAAAATGATGCAAGGAGGACAAAATTAAGTTAAGGATTATATTCTGCTGGTACTGGTGAAAGAAAAACTAATTTTGAGGCGCTCTAGCCCTCTCTTCCCTTTGAGGCAAAACAATAGTGTCAGCATGCATAGGCCTGCTGGAGAAAGTAAAGCAATTTCTTTCAAGATCAAAGACTCCCTTTGACTTGAATGAGAGCTACAGGGGGTGTGAAAGGCTAAGCAACCGTGGGATGGATGACAAAAGCTACATAAATGGAGACAATCTGAAAACTTGCTAATGACAGATGGAGGCTGTAACTAGCAATGGGGAGGTTGACCACAGCCAAGGCAATTTAGGGACTTAGGTAGATCAGGGCTCTAAATAAAATCGGGCTGAGATGTAGCTCTATGTGGAGGCCATGGACTCAATCCTCAGTGTTGAAAACAAATAAACAAACAAACAAACAACAAAACCCCAGGAAAATAGAGGAATTTTGTTAGCAAACAATAGAGTGTAAAGTTTCTTTTCTAGCTTTCAATTTGTAATTCCCTCTCCTCTGTGGCATATCTCATAAAACTCTCTGTTTATCCTGTTTATCGTGTGTGTCCTTGACTTACCTGTTACTTTGCTGGGTTTTTTACTCTGAATTGAATATGGAAATATATGAAAGTATCTGAAAACTTATCATACACACTGTTGAGGTAACTTATAAAGATTTATTTTAAGAGATTAAAGAATAAAGGTCCATTGGGGGATGGCTCTTGACCTGAGAAATGTATCTGCCTATGTAGGAAGCCTCTTTTATGAACTTTTGGCTTTTTATTACCAGTAGGTGGGTGTCTGGATTGGTTCTGCCATCTCAGATCCATGGTTGATGCAGCTTTCAGGGTCCCATTTGGTTAATTGGTGATATTTTGTCCATGTTAATTTTAACCAGGGAGCAGAACAATGGAGCTGCTGGTTAGTTGATGCTTTAGTCCTCAGCTTATGTCAATTTCCCAATTTGATTTCACGAGACCCATTTCCCTACTCTTTCCTGCCAACACTTTTAACTTCGCTAACAATGGAATCAAGCTGAAGAGGTGAGCCATGTTAGAAATATGCCTCTCTCTCCCCCAACGGTGGCTTTCAATGAAGTCTGTTTTACCTTATCACCATGTGCTGCCTCTTGATGTAGGCCAGCAGTGAGCAGACCAAACCACAATTAAATTGGCTTGAATCAATCACTACAACTGTAGCAGTTCCTAAGTTTTATTGATTTAGCAATATTTTTGGAAACCCAATAGAGAGACTCCTGATCTGCCCAACGTTAAATTTCCTTTGACATATTCATCAGTAAATGGCTCATAATAATATGGTGATGTTAAGTATTTATTATGCAATCATTACATACCAGATATTGCTGAAGGATTTTATATACATTTAATGATTTATTTATTTTATGGTTTTAAAATTTATGTTATAGGAGCATAAAGACATTAAGCAGCTTGGAAGACTCGCCTAAGCAGCAAGAGAAGTTTGGAACTCAGAAAATACCAGTGAACATTTAATAAATGAATAACACTCCTGGAAATTTACATGGAAAATGCTAGGTGTTAGAGTTCCTCTGAGGTCTATTAAAGGACCAGATACTAAGGAGTACAGGATGATAATATTTAATAAAGATTTCTATCATTTTTGCTTTATATTAAACTTTAATGAGTCAGATGCATAATTTAACACATCAAATTTTGTTATTGTGTGCCAGGAATAAGTGTTTAATGAAGACCGTACAGGTGTCCAATGCAAAACTCTGATGTAGGACTATAAGCAATGAATAAAGCAGACATGCTGATTAAACCACATATTGCATATCAGGGAATTTGAAAGCCAATTCATATAGCAAAGATAGAGTAAGAATTTGAACTCAGGTAAATTTGAAGTTTACATGTCTCACTCTACTCTTCTGCATGTGAGACCTTAACCATTTTATGGGTTAATAGTTAAATTAATAATTACCATTACGTTACAATTAAAGCATAGCTCATGCCAATTCTCATCTCTAGGTAAGATAGAAAGCTGCACCTAGTCTATTCTGAAGGAAATTACTTGTAAGTTTTTGATAAGAGAGTGGTGAGTACAATTTTAAGGATTTTAAAGAATTTTTTCAAGTATAGATATATGGTGCACCAGTAATAAAGCTTACTCTTTTCATTAAAATTTAAGTTAGAATGCAACAAAATCCAGCCTAATTCTATCAGGACCTCACCATTTCTTGTACCAACTTTTGTGAGTACAATTTCTAAACAATAACATTTACTTTAATTTTTACATCGATTTAAAGAAGTGGCTATTTAACACTTCTTAATTAAACCTTGGCAAAGAAAAGGAGAAGAATATGAATATTTTCTTTCACACACTTAAGACATTTTTCAATTTGTCAATTGCCTTTCCATTTTTTTCTTAGTTTTATTTGTTTTCTTACGTTAGATTTACTTTTGAAGTGTAAGGCAGTTGGGAGATGCTTTTACATTAAACCCTTTAACTCTAAATTTTTGATTTATAATATTATATTGAGCCACTCAACATAGATCACAATGAATTATGTTCCAATTTACTATGCTTAGGAAATTTCAACTTCAGACATTATGACATTTACTTTCAGGACACAGAGCCTATTAAAGTTTGGAAACTCTGTAATAGCCAGTCATCTGCTAAGTTTCCACAGTGCGTTGAGATAACATTTTACATATTGTAGCCAGGAGCAACATAATAGGTTTGGTATTTATTTTTCAAAGGCTTGAACATGTTTTTTGTCTTTCTTGAAAATGTCATTTATTTTAAATATATATATTTTGCAGAAGTACTGTAGGTGTAATATTTTTTAAAAGGTGTGCTCAAATAATTGTTATTCCACATGATAAATTGAGTAAATATAAGCTTCTAGCATCCTGTGCTATTTCATTTAAATTCCATTAGAAATGTATTAATAAATACATCTGCAATTCACTTCATAGAAATAAAGAAATTATTTTTAATCTCTTTGTAACATAGTAACAATTCTTCATAAAGGACAAAAGATGTACTTTATGAGCAGTTCTTTGTTTTGATAAATATTAAAGCCTACACTTATAGTAGTTAGCAATTATTTTTAGATTGCTATTTCAATGGATTGTTACCAAGATAACAAATGCATGAACCGAAAGAATTAATATTTGGCTTCCTTATGAAGAGTGTAATATTAAGCTCAGAAGTGCTTTGTTTCATCCTGTCTTTTAACACAAGCCTCATTATGACATTATAGAATAAATTTGATTGCATAGTGGTTATCACTATTTATGTATAGTAGAGAGGTTTTATTAGGAAAATGTCGCCATTTCCCTAGACTCTTACTGATTTAATAATCAAGTGACACTGCTACATCACAATAATCATAGAACACATAAAAACCTTTGCCACTATAATCACTTTGATGTCTCAATGAATTAGTTTGCCTTCCATATCTCACAGAGCACCATTATATTTCAATAATATTCTAGTTACATATGAGTGGAGTGTATTTCATCATAGGTGAATGTGGCCATAAAATTGTATTATGTTCATGACTGAGCCATGCTATGTTTTTCCATGGTTAGTTCTGTAATAGGGATTAATTGACAGACACTCTTGATTCTCAAGAGAGTTAATGATGATCAATGATTAACACATTAATAAATCACAGTTTCAGTGTCAAGAATAACTTTCAAATGTTCACAGTCAGACATCGTAATGTGCATAATGTTTGGGTCTTAATTTTTTTTATAATTTGAGAACTGGCAAAACTCAACATTTGCCAATGAAACCCTCAGAGGTTTAAGGAGTGTTGGGTTGGCAGATTTTTGTCATTGATACTCTTTTCATGTGCCCTAATAAATTAGTAATATATATGGAAATTGTATTATGACCTAGTTATATATCTCTGTGGAAATCCGTGTGTTGAGCAAAAAGTGACAGTACTACATGAGATACCTAAAATAATTTCAAACGTTATTTAAATTATGCCTGTCAGTTTATAAATATACTTTGATGTGAGGTGTATCTTCTTGCCGTTCCTAAAACTATTTTCCTGCATATACTTTAAATATTCTGCAACATACTGACATTTTGAACATCTAGTTCAGTATATTTGTATGTGAACCACCAGTGCCAGGTAGGTTATTATTAATTTCAATAGAACCAAAATCCACTTGGATCTTCAAAAAGAGTATCTTCTCTTAATTGGTTAATTGTTCTACTTCAATAGTATACTTGCTCTCTAAGTAGTACATCTTAGGTCATACTCCAGTCTTAAAGTTTAGGAAATTTTTAGCTAGATTGACTAAGTCTATAAACAGAGGTGATTTCTTGTTATTTGTGAAATTATTTTGACAAATTTTTCTAATGAAACTTTCTGTGTAGACACGTGAGAAGAAAATAAAAACATGCATCTCTGGAATGCTTAACGAGTGGCATAATGAAAACAGCCTACTGTGACTTCTACCATATGTATGAGTATATTTTATAGTTTATCATATGTGAATTAATGACATGCTGTGATTTCAGTTGAAGATGAATTCAGTGTACTTCTTCAGATACAGTTATCTTGTGACAAAATTCCACATGAGAGTTTACAATTAAGCAAGTAAAGGCAATTATATTTACTCATGTATTAGTTAATGTTCATATCCTTAATCACAGAAAATCATTATAGAATATAAAATATTATGTTTTATTAAATATCTATCTCTTGGTCAAATGTATGTGCTCAATGTTATAGATCTAGAGATAGGCAGAAAAAAGAACCCTGATATGCATATGGAAGCTTGCAATATAAATTTTACAATATGAATTTATTTTTCCTCTAAACTGGCTGTGGTTGGACACACTGATAATTTCTCCTTAACTCGCTTAGGAGGTAAAGTTAGGAGGTTCTGACTTAGAAACCAGTCTGGATTACAAAATCCTTATACAAAATCAAACACACACACAAACCGACACATATACACATAATTATATTATATGATTGCTATAAAATTTCAATCCTGTAGGATATGATGTCTTGCAATATATTCTTATTTGCTGAGTCACCTTAAATAAGGAATGCTCAGAGGAGTGTGTTTTATTTTTGTTAACTGGTGTGTTTCTTTCTGTGTTTGCATGTGTAGATGATTTTGTTAAATACGGCATGAACAATGTAACCGCAGGAGGGACTATGTTTAATTGTTGAGACTAGGAAATGCCGAGGTAAATCTTCTAGGTGTATGCAAGTGACTTCTGAGCCATCAAATGAAATTAGAACACCCACCAGGATGTGGGTAGCCCACCTCACAGTTTTAACTAAATAAAAAGGAAGGAAGAAGAAAGATTGTTACAGCTTTTCATAGGAAAGCTCTGGCCTTCATCCTAGTCTGCAGACATCAACTCCCTGCTGTCTTCACAGTGCCAATCTCCATTGCACATTCACTCCAGTCTCTCGCCTTTGACATTGCAGTTAGGACAATGATTCCTGGTAGACTCGCACTGGCTGTCCTGCAGCCTCAGACTGGTGTTCTGGTACCAGTCTGTGGAGCCCAAGGAATCTCTAGTTCTCCCATGTAGATGTGGCCATTTTGGGTGGCCATTTTGAATTACATCTTTCCATGAATTTATAAACCTTCCAAATAAATTTCCTTTATTTATATATAAATTCTATTTATTCTGCCTTTCTAAGAACCCTAAGCAATATAAATCTCTGAGGAAACAAAAACAAGGCACATTATCCTTTTAAAAAAACTATTAAACTTTTTAAAAGAATAATTATTAAACAAAAGATCATCAACATATTTATTTTTAAAGGATACTTTCATTTCTATCACACATTCACTCATTTACTTGAAGATTTTTTATGAATTGTCTACAAATTCTAGCTGCCTTGGTTGTTACTGGGTAAAAGAGAGCAGTCCCTGCTATCTTAGAATTTAATTTATTAGGCATTGGACATGAATTAAGCCATAATCCTGTGAAATATGTAATTATAGCTGTGATATGTGTTAAGAATGGGAAATAGAGGGTCCTATGACAGCACATAAAGGGAAAACTTGATCTATGAGAATAACTCAGGAAAAAAAAAACTCTCCCGAAAAAGTGATATTTAAACTGAGATTGGGTGACCAGTCATTCAGGTAAAGAAAATAAAAAGTGTGTTTTAGGACTGTTCTACTCTACATATTAATAAGCAGCATGATGACTTAAAAAATGATTGTACCATGTGCATACTTTAAGCTCAACACAGGATTTTTAAATAGATGTATGTACACCTGCAGAAAGCCAGGATACTGGTATACAATTTATTCATCTTTGAAATTATCAGATTCAAAAAATACATTTTCTATGAAAACAGACGTCCAATTGAGGAAAAATTAACAAAACATATAATGCCTTCACATTCTCAATATTAGGATACATATACACATATCTTATTTTAAAAGATATGTACTTTTTCCATAAAATAGACATAAGCAAGTTATAAAATACAGATTTCTACTTTCAGTTTTACTGTGATTGACCTAAGCTTCAATTTGCTTGTATATAATAGGGAACGATATTATCTTATGCTATTATGGCATTGTGAGGGTAAAATTTGTTTATTTTTATTAATCTAAAGGTGGATATCAAGTTTATACATATAATACCTTATGGCTTTTTTGGATATAAAGTTTATACATATAATACCTTATGGCTTTTTTCTGAACACACCACGCATATTTGAATTTTTCTTATCTTTGATCAATTGTCTCGTCTTTATTGGAATGCTTTCAACGTGTTTTCTTCTTTTCCTCCCCTAAAGGTCCAATTTAAATCCCATTACTTCTTGAGGCTTTGTTCCCCCATAGAAGAAGTTCTTTCTCCCACCTCTAATCTCCCTAAGCACTTAGGAGGTATTTGGTGACTGGCATTTATTGACTGGTATGGTTATTTTAATGTGTATTTCAAAAGCATAGTATTTTGATGTTGAAAGGGGAATTAAAGTTCATTTGGTCCACCAGATTTCAGAGGTTGAAGTTTTTTTCTGAATCATTTCAACCCACTTGTCAAATAAATTTTGCTTGAACAGCTCCTCTGACAGAGAGCTTGGTGTCTTTCGATTAAGTATAGTTACTTCTTGACATTTCTAAGAAAAATTTCTTCTTTTAAGTTTAGAATAAATATGTCAACTTACATTCATAACTAGCAACTATTTCCCAATCTTCCCTACATTTTTTCCCTTTTCCATCGCAACATAAACTTTCAGATATTCAGTTACCCTTGTCTTACTGATTACTGTATCTAACCTAATTCAAAATATGTCACTTAATACGAAGTGATCAAAACTAAATTAAATTTTCAACTATCACAAAATGACTCTTCTGTTAAATATTTTAACTTTGGCATTCTAGAATAAGCCATATTAAATTTTTAATGGGTCGCATCTAAGGGAGCTTACTTTCCCTTAAATTCCTACATCTACTTTCAAATTATTCTATCATATATATTTATCATTGATTGGAATAATTTTTTCATATAATTTATGAGATGTTGAATTAGTTCACATTACTTCTATTGGTAAGCATTAGGGAACAGACAAATGTGAAAAAAAAAATCATTTACAATGAGAAGCATCCTTGTCTTCTTTTTTCTTTCCAATACATAATAAAGATCAAGATGAATGGTGCTCATTATAATTCTAAGAAAATATGATGACAATGATTTATCTATATGTGTTTTTCATTTGTGGATGTGTTTGTTTACATATCCATTGCAAAAATAAATAGAATGGTAGGCCAATTTATGAGCTTTCCAAGATATTTTATATATATAGATATAGATATAGATATAGATATAGATATAGATATAGATAGATTGACATACACGTAATAATGAGAAATAAAAGACATTCTAATATTCCATTATGTCTTATTATTTACAATACAATTATTCCACAAATATGGAAGTCCTTAATTTTTCATTCTGTGAATGTCAAGAAGTACACATCTTAGCAGGGCTTAAAAGTTTTCATTTCCATTCCACTATAGAACCTTGAATGTTCCATTTTTCTAGACAGTAGACATCATAATCTTATCAGAGTAGAATTAACTGAATAAGTATTTGACAAGGTGCCTTCTCTTTAATGTCACGTTAACTTTTCTGAGAGGTAGAATTGACAGTTACCTAATTTGTTGTATGGTTTCATCAGTCCTTAGTTTTTTTATATTTCCATCTTTCAAAAAAGGAAGTAACAAAAAAGATTCAAAAACATGAGACTCTTTATCCTGTATAACTAAACCAATCAAATTCATTTTGGTTCTACTCAGAGTCACTCTCATCCATCTTGGTAGAGAGCTAGTTTAAATAATGTAAGTTAAGAATAATGTTTTCTTTGCTGACATAGTCCCAGAGTTCTGTAATGCACTTAGAACATACGGATTCAACCATAATTTGAAAGATAAACAGTGTGATTTCCTCCATTTTAAGAAAAGAAGTAAAAAAAATTGTGCCATTTCATGCAACAATATTGCAGACAACTAAATCTGCCCCAGCGTAATGAGAGAGAGATTTATAATCATCTCAGTCATCATTTCTTACTCATTTTCCTATGTTTGGGGTCTCTAGCATTCAAGCCCAATAGCTGAAAAGAGGAGAAGTTTAGCTTAGCTCAGTTTCTGTGGTCTCTGTCCATGTACAGTTAGCTGATTCCAAGGCAAAGTATCATGGCAGAACGGCACATCAGAGGAGAGCTTCTCACTGCTTGGCATCCAGGAAGCAGAGAAAGGAGCAAACAGACGAAGACAACAGTATATCTTCCAGGCCATGCCCTGTGCCCTTCCCTCTAAACGAGCAAGTCTCTACCTCGTCGTGGCACATAAAACTCTTGATGGTAATCTATGATTCAAGTACCTTCCAAACACGTAAGACGTTTGGGAGACATATTAGATTTAAACCATAACTTCTTACTGCTTGATCCTAAAAAGCTCATGACCATCTCATTATGCAAAACATACTTGGTCCATCTCCAAAAATTACCAACATTTAAATTTCATCATTGTTGAAAAGTCTAAATCACAAGTCTCTTCTGCGGCTTACATGAACTGCTAACTGCTAAGATACTATGAAAGTCAACAAGGAAATAAGTCCTTCCAACACGTAACGGCACATGACAAACATTGCCATCCCAGATGGAAGAAATAAGGGAGTAGAATGAAATAAACCACGCAAACCTGAAATCAAGTAGTGGAAACAATAAATATGGCAGGCAGCCCTATGTTCAGCGCAATGTCGGTTATAATGAGATGTGTGCTCCAAGGTGCTTAGGCAGTCCCACCCCTATGGCATTGCCTGCTGCACCCCAAATGTCCCTTTTTGGGGCTTACTCCAAACACAGACTGCATACTTTTTCAGCAGACAATCTTTGTTAAGATTAACTGTAGAATCTGAAAATTGTGACTATAATTTCAACTCTGGAAGTACACCCCTCTAGTACATTTCCTGTCACCCCCAAATTTCCTCCCTCTCCACTGCACTTTTCACTTCACTTTTACCATGTCATATGTTCACCTCTAATGGGATCACACTGCTTGGGTGCTCAGAGCTGCTTCTGAAATCTTGGTGGAAGCCTTTATAATCATGTGACTCTTCTATTCCGTGCACCTGTAAAGCAAGCACCGTGTTGACAACGCCACAGACTGCTGCTGATTCAGACACCAGCCTGTATTCATGGCTTTGTTGTCTTGCAGTACTTAGATTTTTGAACTTGGGGCAACCCCTTCCTAGATGTTCATGCAAGACACACTTGATCTCTCTTTTTTTCAAAGCAAAGTCTTTCAAAGAAGCTTAACCTTTAACGCCCTTAATTCTGCAACTTGTAGGTTCTGGAAAACACCTGATGTGCCTTCAATGCCTTCCTTATTTTAGTGATGCTAAATACTCGGGCTCTATTTAATGGTTATCTTTTAAGAAAATACGTTTTCCTTTGCCTTAATTTTTCAGGTGCTTTCTTTCTGAGAAAAAAAAATCTAAACTTTTCAAATTATTTAGCTCTGATGTTTGGTCCTGATTTTCAAAGTAGTTCTGGCTAAAAGAAACCAGCGGTACTGATGCTACGGTCTGAACATCTGGCTGCCTTAAAAGTTTCTCTGCCAGGTTAACCAGGCTTCTGCCATTAATCTCAATCTCCCACCGACTCCTGAGACTCAGGTAAAATGTAGACCTATTTTTCAGCCAGATAATAACATCTATTACTGCTACTCCAAATGCCAAAGAAGTCTTTGTTTCCAGCTGAAAATCCTTCCGGAACTGGCCTTCACTTTCTGGTTGCCTATCTGCAGCCTGGCCGTCTGACTTCCATCTAGAATCACCAAGCAAGCTCAGCTTTTACAGCTTTTTAGGGACTGTCTAGAGGACATCTCCATACTTTTCCAAACTCTTCCCACAAATCAATTCCAAAGGCCGCCCAGTCCAGTATAGTCACAGCAATGGCTCCACTTTTCTGGAAATTACGGGGACACAGTACCCGCAGCTACAACTTAAAGGAGAAAAAAGATTAATTTAGCTGAAATTTTCAGAGGTTTCATCCAGGCAAGACTGGCAATCTTTAATGCAGATGCAGCACAGCAGAATGAAACAGTAGGCAAAAGCTTTCCACCACGTGGAATCTAGAAAGCAGAAGCAGAAGAGAGGAATCTGAAGGAGAATGCACCCTCTCCTTTCCAGGCCATGCCTCCAGTGTCACCTTCCTTCTCCTGAACCCACTCCCTAACAGCACATGAAATCATCAATGAATTAGTCCACTCATGAGTATAGCCTCCCCGATCCAATCATCTTCCTAACACATGAGATTTGGGGTGTGGCACAGGAAGGGTGTGTACTATATTTAAACCACAGCAAGCCTATTGTTCACAAAGCCACACCTCAGAATTTGACTGGAGAATGCTGCCTCTGCCGAGATCAGCAAGATATAAAACAAGAAGGTGAACTTTAGAATGAGAAAATTGCCCTCACAGTCAGAGAACACACCTCTGTTACATTCTTTAGCAGTGAAGTGGGACCTTCTCTATTGTTCTTATTGTATGAGCTCCAAAGTAAAGCCTGAACTTTGCAACGCTTTCAGGGAACATTTCAGATGTAAACCACAATACGAGTAGGAAGAAAGGTTGTCCACTAAGAGGAAGAGTGGGGCTGGAGGTGCATCACAGTTGATACTAAGGAGAGAGAAAAATGTACGAAATAGTCATTTAGGTTAAAATAATATTGACTCCGAGTATATGATTGTCAGACAGTGCCGATGCTAACTAGAATTTCTTCTCTGCTCGATACTTGTAGATGCATGTAAATTAGGCAGAGAAAGAATGGTTTCATTAAGATTATTGGCTTATCAGGCAGTGATAATGAGCTAAGAGAGAGAGAGAGTAGAGTTAATGGGGGTAAGCCTGATAATAGACACATTTTCTGACAATGATATTTTGACTAGGTAAAAGTATTAAGGAGAAAATATTAGGAAGCAAAGGACAGCTAAAAAAAAAATCATAGAACGAGTGACCTGAAGGTTCTATTGGAGACTATGGGGTTTTTTGAATTGGGTACATTGAGAGTGTGACTTCAAAGATCAGAAGAGCTGGTAGTAGAATGGGGTTCTCAGACTGAGCATTTTAGAGACCATCATGCTCAGTGAAGTGAGTCAGACATAGAAGATTAAATGTTGCATGGTTTCTCTAGTATGAGAAACTCAGAATAAAGACATTCTATAGAATCAAACGGATGTGATATGGTAGTTGGGGGAAGCAGAGAGATTGTAATATTGTCAAGATACATGTGTATACAAAGTACTCAAGCTCCATATAAACATTACGTATTACAAATATTATTACATATATTCTATTAATGTATGTATTAATAGAAACGGGGAAATATCACAGAAGTTTCAAGACTAAAGAAGTCAGTGGCGTAAAAGCATGGCTGGGGTGCCTTATCCTGAAATGGCGTCAGTTTGGAACGTTCCCCAAAGCTTCACGGATTTGAAAGGTGATTGGATCATGGGATTCATTGGATGAAGAGAATTAATTATTGATGATTTCCTGTGCTATTATGATGTGGGTCAAGAGAGCTGTGACTTGAATGGATAGTTGTTTCATGCTGGGTCCACCTGTCTCCACTCTGCTTTCTGGCCATGTTGAAATGAATGGCTAATCCCTCCACTGTGCCCTTCCACCATCGCCAGCCATTGACAGATGGACTGAGACCTCTGAAACACGAGCCAAAACAAGCCTGTTGTGCTATATTGTGAGTATTGGTCATTACGCCCCTATGATGAGAAAGTGACAAATACACCAGGTATCCCCATCTAACCACGCAACTGTCATATGAGACAGCAATTCCACTGAAGATCTCTTATTACAGGGAAGTAAAAAAAAATGTTCATGCAAAAATTCGTAAGTGAAAGTCTATAGCAACACTTTTCTATCATAGTTTCTAAGCAATAAATTTCAGTGGGATGAATTATTTAACCTTAATATATTTATATTATGAACTATTACTCAGGAGTACAAAAGAATGAACTACTTGAAATGCAGAAAACTTAGAAGTGTTGCTGGAATTAAACTAAGTATAAAGAAATCCTAATATTAACAATGTTTACAACCTATAATTTCATTTGTCTAATATACTGAAAATGATAAAATATTATAGCTGTAGAAAGCAAATTAATTCTTCTATGTATTATAGATGGAGAAGGTTTTAAAGGGTCAGTAAGAGATCACGGTGGTGGTTAGAAAGGGTCATCCTTTTCCTGTTTACTCTGTAGGTAGTAGGTAGGTAGTGACTGACATCTCTATGCAAAAGACAAATTCATGATAGAATATTGTAAAATATTATTTGATCACCATTTTATAAGACATGGGAGATTTCAGGTTGAAGGTTTGAGGGCCCAAGATGAGCTATTTATTATTAGAAAACATAATTGCAAGAAGGGTACTGGTCTTAGTTACTTTTTCATTGCAGGGCACAATACTTGACACCTACAACTTAGATGTGTCTCTCATTTCAGATGTGTTTGTGATCTTCTGGTCAGCTGATAAATGCAGCATGGTGGAAGAGACAGAAGGTGAACACCTGCTCATGGCATTGCAGTGGAAAAAGAGGTGTGGCTGAGGGTAAAGCCAGTGAAAGAATACACCCTTCTAAGCCACTAGCTCAGTGATCCACCATATTCTGAGTGATCCGTCCCGGCTGATAAGGCCCAACCTCTTAATAACAATATGGCATTCACAGATGGCTCCACGATGTCCATCCATTCACCTTCTAAATGAGCCTTTGAGGCATTTCAGATCCCAACCATAGCAGGTGTAATCTATGCTAAGAGACCTAGTGGAGAAGCCCAGCAAGGCCTGTCTATTCAGATTCTTCTTGACTTGTCTACACAGCATTGGTTCCCTCCAGGTGTCTAGCAGAGGCCCTTCTAGAAGAGGATCTTAGGATCTACTATCAGACAGAGTACATCAGAGAACTCGTCTTGGCCTAGATACCACACAAAAACTTGGGTAAGGTCAGAGCACTATTTTAAAGTTTTATGGATGACTCTGGCAGAAAGCGTTTCTGGTTTCTGTGACCTACTGTGGGGAAAAAAATTCTGGTTTCTATGGTTTGTCTCAGACGAGAAGAAAGAGTGAGAAATAGGAAGTGAAAACAGATAGAAGAGAAATTTTTCCCTCTGAGACTCCTACTAAGATATTGTCTACTACTAAGGTCTTTAACTTCGGGGATTATTTTCTGAGCCCTAGAAATGTCATTGTGAATCTTGACTGTTTGGTGGATACACAAAGCCATGCATATTACAGAATTGCAAAGAATTAAATACACACACAGGTACACTTGAAATAAAAAGATATCTAAAATTTGTATACTGTGTTAATGTCAATATACTTCATGTAGTAACACTGTACTACAATTTTGCAGAATATTTATTAGTAAAAAATGCTCTAACGGTATAATGAGATCTATCTGTGTTATTTCTTACTATTGAAATGAACCTATAATTTCTCAAAACAAATTATTTAACCATAAGAGGAAAGTTAGCAAAGGGAAAACAATATTTATAGGAGATATCTTGGTGAGAAAAATATTTTTGAGCAAAGGCATAGCTCAATGTATTTTTTAGTTAGCAATTATTTAAATGTACACTTTTTTGAATAGTATTTTACATATCAAAAATTAAAGGTAGTAGACATTTTAAGTACTTTTTTGAAAATTAGAGATAGATTTAACATGTTGGCATTTCGTTAGTACAATTTAGCATATTTCTCTGATAAGAAGACACATTGTAATTCATATGTAAGAACCATAATTTCACTCAAGAGTTACAAATATAATTTTCAACTTTTGAAATATCTTGGCTGAATTAAGCAATCTGTACCATTTTAGAGTCAAAGATAAGTCTTTAATATCTCAAGTGGAAGACTTCAATATTGGAAAGACATCTTGCATTACTATCAGAAATATGTACATAGACTTTCACAATTTTCAGTGTTTTTAGAGAAAAAATCCCATGGCCTGCACCCTTCCAAATATTCTTACAAAGCAATGAGTGACCTTGCCCTGTAGACTTTATCTTTTGAATAACTGACAGCTGATATATTCAATTAATTATTTTATTTTACAAATTATTTATATAAAATGTTGAGAGCATTTTGCGAATACTTTGTAATTCCTGAAGGAGAGGGAAAAAAGCAGGGGACATATATAGATATCCTTAAATATTAGTATCACACAAGGCTTCTGTTTTGCAGAAACTAGAAGTTCATATAGGGTATAAAGTGCAATTGATCTGCTTCTTACTGAAATAGTAAAGCTGAATAAAAATAGAAAAAATAATATGCTGCCTATAGAAAGCACATTTTACTCATATAGAGGCTGCAAGAATGGGAAACTAATTGGCAGGATGGACAATGAGGTAGATGTCAAGAAAACAAGTTATTGGTAATCACAAGTAATTCAAGACAGAAATGTTATTTGTAAAGACAGCCATAAGCTAGGACGATCCTACTGGTAAAGCACAACAGATTACCTTTTCTCTAAAAGTGAATTAGATGAACATCACATAACTTTTGAGGAAAAGGATGCTGAACTAAACGGAGATATCCAAAATCAGTGATAGAGAGGCAAATCGACGTTAAAACAACCGAACAAGAATAAGACGCTGAAGGTTTGCTAGGATTAGTCTGAACGTCTCTACAGCAATCACATACTAATCTTAGCAGAAGAAACTAGTGAGTATAATATGTAATTTTATTAATTTTTCTCAAGAAAATGAGATAAGAGAAAATAGTTATCTAATAAGTAATTTGGAGCTTTTCCTGATAACTTGAAAATGATTAACATAGTGTATTGGTATAAATGGTATTGTCCTCTAAGAAAATTAGGAGAAAATATAGACTATTAAGTCATAATGAAGAGCTTGTAGGAGCTTGTTGGGTGTAAAGTGATGTACTTCGACTTGCAATCCACAGTTTTCTGTCTGTGAAGTGGAGACTCAAATAGCATCTAACTCTTCACGATGTGACGCTTCCCTGAATTAATCCATATCAAACAATTAGAGTAATCAAAGACATTTAGGAAAAATTCCATAAGTATTAGCTCTCATCATCATCATTACTGCTGTTCTAAATTATTATCTTGTAGGGGAACAGAATCTAACACGCTCGGGATTGATTCTGCTTTCTTTGTTACATAAAGCCTGGAGTAATTTAATAACTGTTTGTGGACTTTGTGCTAAATGCAGTCTTACTCTCTTCCAGATGGCCTGACTGAGGACGTATGCAATGACTTGAGTTAAAATGGGGAAAAAGTCTTCCAGGTGAGTCAAGTGTGGATAGAAGTGCTTTGAAAGCCATAACTTCTCAAGCAGTAATTTCAGAGGTTTGGTTCAGGATTTTTTAGACCTACCAGTGCTTTCATTAAGATGCTAGAACTCTTAGTTGCTGTTATTTTCTTAATCCCATTAAGTCTAAGAAAACATAACTTGGAAAAAATGGCTGGTTGACAATGAATTTTGATAGGAATTATGATAGAAAAAAAAAGGTAGTTGGGGAAAAAAACTGAGAGGAGCTAAGAAAGTGTTCTAGAAGAGCAGGAAGGTATAGATGACCCAGAGAAAGCAAGGGGAGGATGATGAAATTCATTAATTTTCCCAAATATACTGTCAAGCTGTAATGGGAATATTGGACTAAAATACAGCCTCTTCAGTCCATGATTTATTACAAACAGAAAGCTTGGTTAGTAAGACTAATGAACTTAAGGAGATAAGAAATAGAATGGCATAATAGTTACTTAAAGTGTATTTGATTTAAAAAATAAGAAAAAGCTGAAGGAATGGCTCAGCAGTTAAAGCACTTGCCTTGCAAGAACTGCGTCAAGCACTAAGTCCCTGAGTTCAATTCCCCAGCACCACATAAGCCTGGCATGGTGGCATTCACCTATAATCTTGGCAGTCAGGAGGCTGAGGCAGGGGGACAGTCTTGAGTCCAAGGACATTCTGGACTCCATAGTGAATCCCGGACCAGCCTGGGCTATAGAAAGAGACCCTGTCTTAAAAAAAAGAAAGAAAGAAAAAAAGAAAACAAAACTCGTTATCAGACATAATCACATATTCACATATTATACCAAAGTTTTCTGCAAGGTCCAAAATTATTACTATTATAGGACATTGTTGTAAAATATATATTTTCTCCTCACTCCCTACTCTCACCAATTCTTATGTATTAAGAAATATAACATGTCAATAAAACTTAAGTTATGGTATAAATGAAATATTTCTTTAATGAGCAAAGTGGCACATGTGACACTAGTTTGAATAAACAGCAGAGAAAAAATGAACAAATTCATGAAAATCAGAGGAATCCTACAAGGAAGCACTGTGGAAATTGAGACGTGTGCACGTCCCATTTTAGGGACAATTTTTACATTCCTCAGTGCTGTCTGGAAACACCATATTTGCTTCAGAGCAGAACAATTTTTTCCACTCTATTCTTTTTTCTCCACTCTACCTCGTAAATAGAACAGTGTAGGAGTAAAACCCCAAATCACTTGAAAAGTAATTTTAGTATATAAAAACAATCTATACTTGATTTATAGTCTATTTAGAACCCACCCTCAAAAATTACAAAAAAACCTAAATATTATGTGTCAACTATAGAAGCACTTAACATGTTATTGTTAAAGCTCTGTTTGTTGACCTTTGCCCTCTAAGTGTTTGGATAATAATTTATTCATTAAACCATTAACTCCCTTACCAGCAGGATTTGTCTATGAATTTTTAACTGGGGCCAGTCCTCCAGATGTCCTGCTTCCCACTGAATTCTCCACATCTCCTTCAAATTGCTTACTCCTTTTTCCTATTATTAATTACTAGCTAACATCTGACAGAGGCCAGGCTGTAAGCTTTCTAAATGAAGGTGATATCCTTCCAAAACAATTGTCTTAACAAAATTTCAGTACTTTTGTAGAACATAAAAATTATTTCAGGCTCTCTATACAATCTATCATAGGCTTGTGTTTACTCATTCTTAGCCTGCATTCTAATTACAATGTTTTCCTAGTATATAAAGTAGAGAAAACTCTCTGGTGACATACATTTGTAATTCAATTTCTTTTTATGTTCAAATTTCACAAATAGCTCTGCCAGAAGATCATTTCTTCCCATAACCTCTAAGAGAAGATCTAAGGAAGAGCTACAAAATCAAATACCAATTACCTGACTCTTCATGAGCCTGCCTTCTGCAACGACTGTGCTTTTAATTTTATGGCCAAATTTTGGGATCTGCCTTCAGGCATTCTGTGTAGGGTCTAGCACACTCTGTCTTTTTATAATGTTTATGGTTATTGTTACTTTTTTTGCTCATGTTCTGTGTTTATCCGAAAGTAGCTCTCCTTCTGATGATACGAACATTGATTTAGCTGTAACTTATCTCCTATAATTATATAAAAAATAGTTAAGATACTGGTGAACATATATGACACTGGGCTCATTTGTGTGTGGGGAGGTGTGGGTGTGCGCACATGCACGCTTGCATGAGAGATGTGAGAGTGAGAGAGAGAGAGAGAGAGAGAGAGAGAGAGAGAGAGAGAGAGAGAGTTTAATCTAGGTGTTAACCTTAGGGTTTGGAAAAGTTCCCATTTTGGTAATTGAATTTTTATTAACTCACTTCCTCTTGCAGGTATTCCTCATTTAATGAAATACACTGTTCTGTGTTACTTCTAGATCTTTTAAGTTGTTGCTACATTTTTCCCTGTGGTGACATTTCATCAACAAATAAAGTCATAATGGATAAGTGAAATCATTTTGCTTCAATAAAGGTGATTTGAGATCCTTTCTTATTTTGAAGCAAGTAATAGAAAAGAAAAAGAGATAATAATATTAATATTGGCCAAGAAAACCAAAATATGTGAGAGATTCCCAGTGTTAAAGATAGTTTTATTTTATTTCAGCATCAATCCTGAAATTCTGCTTTTTAGGTTCCAAAAAGAAAAGCGAAGGATTTCCTTTTTTTTACTTGTAGATGTTCCATTTTTTTTTAAAGCTGAGACAAAAGAATGAACAGGTTTTTTAAAATATAATGGAGGCTAGAGATGGCTATTTGCTTTTTGTCCTCTGAATAATGGCTGATGACAACACAGATGTTAAACACGAAATATTACTGGGATTAATTCATAGTGCCCTAGTTTGCATCCAAGGTCACGAGCAGTGCAAACAGTAAGTTACAGCCAGGCAGTCTGTAGTCGCAATTAAGGACCACCTAGGGTGGGGGAGAAGCTGAAGGTGGCTTTGACCCCAGGAGGTCTGCACTCACTCTGGCCTACCTCCTTGGAATGCCTTCTTGTTCCTATAAATTAAACAAAAGTGAATTTTCTCTTCCTTTAGGGAACAAACAATCCATGCATTGGATCTTGCAGCCTAAGCATTTCTTCCTTTCGAATTGCAACAGAATCTCCACTAAGCAGCAATTAGCACTTTAATAGTATTAATAACATTCGTGATTTTAAGCATCTGAAGCCTTTCACTTTATACTGATGTCTTTTATTATGGTTTTGTCTAACAGTTTGCCCAGGGTAGCAAAACACAGCCAATCAGAACATTTACCAAACAGCAAGAAATCTGGATGTTCTCATCGCCGCTCAACTGAGCAAAATATTTGCGCAATAATAAAGATTCCAGCCAATAAGACGAGGGGTTATCCTGGATATTAAGAGATGCATTTTATTTTTATGATTGTCCTTCAAATCTAAGGTGAATTGATAAATGTTAAATCACTGGTGTCGAGATTGAAAGAATCGATGCTGGCCGTCCCACGTGGATTCCCGGAAGTCTCAACTCTGCACTGGTTACAGAACCCATAGAATAAGAAAAAGGATATTTTTTGTTAACTGTACTTTGGACAAAAGCCTTGAAAGCTTTCTCTAGCTCTCTTAAAGGGATTCTTTGACGCACATTCTAATAGCATCTTATATTTTTCTCTTGTTATTTCAATCGACCTATTTATATCATGATAATAAGTCAATCAACATCGAGTCCTTTGTGTGCTGAATAAAAAAATCAGCACTGCGATGTGATTCGTTTCTTTTACTCTTCAGGTCAACCCTTATGCTATGGTCTGTTGCGACTTTTTTATTAGAGACACTGAGCCTTAAGGGTAGTATTTGCCCAAAGTAAAACAGTGTGGAGAGAGCAGGGATTCAAACCCAAGTCTCCTTCTGCCAGCGGAGTCTGTATTTAACATTGTATTGCTGGGTTTTTTTCCATTTTCTTTTCTCCTTTTTTTTCCTGTTTCTTTTTTTTTTTTGGGGGGGGTGGGGAGTAGCGAGGAGGTGGGTGGCTTTTTTTTCTGTAAAACATGTCTCAGTGACAAGGATGTAATATTTAAAGGAAAAGAATATTTCTATTCATTTTGATGATTTTTCCCTAAATTAGTCTGGCACCTGGAACATAACAAGGGATTTACAGATTTTTTTAAAGATGGGTTTGAGTAGATCTATATCCTCAGACTAGATTGTCACAGAGATGTTATTTTCTTGCTCAGTGGATTTAGGTTTTCTGTGTTCTTGATTGCAAGAGGAAACATACAGATGTTTGAGTTATTGGCATGTCATCATTTTGCTAAAGTCCATTTTCCTGTAGAAATGGAGAAATATATTGTACATAGATCAATGATGAATATTTTATTATATCTATCTATCTATCTATCTATATAATTTTCTACTGTCCATTGGTTTGAAAAAACTTAGGTGACGACACTGTGGGTGCTCATTCTCCCTCACATACATAGATCTCCTGGAAGCTTTGCTCTGCCTTTTGTAGACTGCCATACTGCTCCTACACAAAATTCAACAGAGTATATTAAAGTCCTATGCAAAAGTAGAGGTATCTATTGTATAATTACAAAATAATTGACTCAGTAAATACATATGTTCTCTTAATGCAGCAGGATAGTTATGTGACAAAGCAAAGGCAAATCAGAAAATAGAGGAATCGAGGAATATGGTATACAAAGGCTTCCCAAATGTTAGACTAAATTATCGGGACATTATATGGACCACATAGCTGAGTGTCTAGAAAAATTAATAAATAAGTGCATGGTTTGTTTTTTTAAAAAAAGAGAAGAAGTAGTAACTGCATCCAGCTGTCATATTCTGTCACTGGTTTCTGAATTCAAACACAGTATGTATCTCCTGGTCTTCTTAACATATATGAAGCATGAAGCATATATATATATATATATATATATATATATATATATATATATATATTTGACAGATGACTATTTAATCTTTCTATGCATTTTTAATCATCACAGTTATATTTGCCAAGTCTTTGATTCAGCTAAGCCTCTATGTTATTAAGAACTTTAGGCAGCAATAATGTTATAACCCACGGATAAGTCCATATTGCATAGTTAGGTTTAAAAATTCGAATTCTGTCTCTCATTACTCCACAATTCACAGTCCAAAGAAACAAATTGGAAAATAATAAAAGAAAGTCAACAAGACTGACGTCACCCATGCTGGTTCAGTGTATGCAGAGGAAAACACTGGGTCTGGATCCCATAATTCACTTGGTATAACCACAACATAATGTTGACTTCTCAGTATTTCTGCTACTGATTTACTGAGTCCTCTACTCAACAGAAAGATCTTTGATGGAAAACAAAACAAAACAAAATAAAGCCACTATGACTTCTTCATCCTGTCCTTAGGGCATAGCACAAATTTTAGCAGATTCTAATCAAATCTCTGTTTACTGAATCACACCTAACTCCTTCCTAAAAAAACAACTTCTATTCTAACCATCTTTTACTATTGGATTTCATTACCTCCAAATTCTAAGTGAAAATATGTTAGCAACTAAGTTACAAATTCCATTTTAGTGTCAAAATTTCCATGTTTTGCATGGAAATTTTAGTGATATACTATTTTTAGACTTTCTCAAGATAGTTCTTGAAATACTCATACTATTTATCGTAAAATTATGATAAAATTAAAATTATTATCCATTATTAAAATTAAAATTATTGACCATTCAAATGAGCACATAGCTTTTCATTTTCCTGGGAGCCCACTGAGTTCTCTTTAGGGAGCTCTACACATGTGAACTCTAAGTTTTAGTCTCTTTCTACACACTTTACTTCCAACGTGTGTATGCTCTGTAGCTCCTTATAGTTACTGGTAAATGAACTGCCTCATGAGATCATAAGAATTCTTCATTTTACATTTTTCTAAGAGGTTACTTAACTTTGTAAGTCAATGATGGTACATATCTTTGTTACATTTGAGTCCCTGAGACATAATATTCGATGCCCACAACTTAAAGGAGGAAAGGTTTTATTTTTGATCACAGTTAAAAGGTTTTAGTTTGTTTCTCAAGTGTATTTCACTGGCAAAGGCAAAAGGGATTGACGAAAGTTTGCTTAATGGAAACCAATAACAGAGAGAAGGAGAGAAGCAGAGAGAGGGAGGGAGGAAGGCAGAGAGAGAGAGAGAGAGAGAGAGAGAGAGACCAAGATGGAAAAGGGGGCAGGTGGGAGATGTGGGGGGAGGGAAAAATGAGGGAGAAAAAGGGGAGAGAAGGAGAGAGAGAAAGAGGAAGACAGGGATGAAAGAAGAGAGGGACAGAGAGAGAGGGAGAGAGAACCAAGGAGAAACAAGGGGCTGAAATGTATGTCCCGGGCTACAACCTCAGGGGTGTGCCTCTCCTTCTTAGGCCCTTCTCATTACATGCAATCTTTTTCTAAACTCATGTGGCTCTTGGACTTCCTTTCAGATCTAACCCGTAACAGTACATTAACAGAACTCTGCTTCCAAAATTAGTTTTCCAAATTATAGAAGTGTACCTGTTTTAACACATGACCAGGTATCAAGGCTTTGTCATTCAGGTGTATCTGACCTGGAGAAGCTAAATCGGTTTAATATGAGATTCAAGGTATCAAGGCAAATATTCCAGTTTCTTTGACTACTGTAAAATGAATATTCAAAATACTATGTAAGGATGATGAAACAATAAATACAATGAAATTATGATTTTTTATTAAGTTAATAACTGAAAAGTTTGTAATTGACAGTCCAGGCACCTGAATTTTTTTAAAATAGCAGATAACTTATTGACAGCAGATAGGGAAGTTCCCGTCTTTTTTTTTTCTGTTTTTCAATATTTCACAGATGAAGTGATGAAAACAATGCTGATCTAGGGGTAATAATGTTGCATATTAAAGAGTAATAATAAAAAGACTAACAATACAGGTGTCATACAGATCCAGGTGTAATCATGGTCCAAACACAGGAGCAAAACCCTGTACTTCTCCTGAACATCTTTGCATATGTAAATCATCTTACATGTAAGCTTATGACTAGAACAAGGTAAGCTTCAACAGTGTCTGTTACTGTTAGGACAGATGGGAGTGGATTCCCTGAGTACATTCGTAGAGCTATGTGGGGAGATAAAACTTTACATGAAGCTATTAGTATTTCAAGTCTTCCAGGGTTGCATATTTTGATTAAAGCCACTACCAGATGTCAAGAAATGTTTGAAGACATCCACTAACATGTACTTATAAATCCAATATCACTCATTTAGTGACATCTAATTTACAATACAATTAAAATAATATTTTTCAATAAAAACCAAAAGTATTTAGGTAGCAGTTGTTTTTAATGTTGATCTTAAAACTTCGAATAGTGCATTAGCAAACCCACTTAAACTTTCTTACAACACACCATTCACAACACTGCGTTACCAGCTCCAAGTTTCACAAGTTGAGGTTCTTCCTGAGATTTGATTAAATTTAAAAATAGACATTGAGTTCTTTGTTTTAGTTTTAGAACATTCACGGGGTGATGCTTAGTGCTTTAGAGAATGCTGATAAGTTGATTGTAAATTCACACCCCATGCAAAATGTTGCCATTTTCTCTTGAAACTGCAACTCCGACATGCTTGTTTAAGTCATTTTAGCTCACATTTGAAATAAATGATGCCACCATGATCTGGATCAGGAATGTGCCCCAAAAGTCTCACGTTTGGAATGTGATTAAATAGTGAATGAAGGTTAATGCATTACTTTCCTTTGGTGCTAAGAGATGAGGCATGGTTGGAAGTAGAAGATGCCCAGTACATGGTCTGACAGGGACACACCCGAGACATGACACATTTCCTCTCTCACTCGCTTTCTGGTGATGGTGCAAACAGCTTTTCTTCAGCTAGTTTCTTCTGCTATTACCAGCCAATCATGAATGGACTGCACCTCCAGAAACTGTGAGCTAAAATATTTCTTTCCTCTCTTAAGTTATGGATGTGGAATATTGTGTTTTACCAACAAAGAAGTGCCTAAGCCAAATGTCTTTAAGGAAATGAAGGACTAAGATCTTGCTATTTTATACATGTGTCCCAGGTGGGCTAGGTACTAAGAATTCAACCGAGGGCCTTATATGTGCTAAGCACCTGCTGTACTACTGAACCATAACAGCTCTCGTATAGTTACAGTTACCTGGCCCAAATGGTGAAGCTCTTATTTTTCCAGGGTAAAAGATAACACTGAACTTCATACTCTAATAGCAAAAGAAAAGAAAGAAAATATATACACTGTACTATCTTTATGTATTGTGTGGTTAGAAAGTCAACTAGAAAGTCATGCAGTACTTTGAGTTATTTATTTCTCTGAAAGATAATCATGCCTTGTTATTTTCCATAGATTTCTTACAGTCAGACTTTATTTTGAAGTCTTGATTTTGACAAAAAAATTTGAGCTGTGTTATGTTGTCTTTAGATATTTTCTTATCTATAATTCTCTATTGTAGCACAAGGAAAAAACTGCATAGCTATAATATTCTTTTTGTAAAGTATCAATGCTTTAAGCATTTTTATGTCTTTTCAAATTGGATAGTATCAGTGTTGAACCAGCTGATAAATATTTTTAAGAACCATCCTTATGATGGACGCATCCAGAGCAAGACAGCGAAAACTACAGCATCCTTCTTGCTAGGTCATAGCAGATTAGATAAATGAATTACATGAAATAGTTTAAAACATTCACAAGTCTCTACACACTCCATAGCTTTGGGACTATCATGAAACAAGATGATGGTGACTACTCCTGAAAGATCTGAATGTCCTTGTGCATTCATCTCTAAAATGCACAGAATCCATAGTGAAGATCAAAGAGCAAGGAACCTAGAGATAAGTAGTTGGCCAAAAGAAATATAACCTGGTCTTTCTTTATTGTCAATACTGCTCCTTGAAGAATAATGAAGACAACCCTTCACATAGTTACATAATTAATTTACCTTTCATTATTAGAAGTGAGTTCAGCAGGATCACATGAGCCAGTTAACTCAGGTTTTACTAACTGAACACTTCAATAGACGTTGACATGAACTTTTTCAAAGATCAATATTTCTACAGTTAAATAGTTATCCTTCTTTATTCATCTGAAGGTCTCTCATATGGTTCTATCATATTTCAGCAAATACGAAAGTTATGAAATATTTAACTTTTTATAAAATATTTGTCTCTGTTTTCACTCATTGTATAAGTTTTAATTTAGTGAAGAAATGAAACTTGTGAAACTCAACAGTGCTCAAATTTCAATATACTGAGCAATGCATTACACAAATTTATGATCAAAATAAGCTGCTATTATTATGGAGATAATTTCTTTGGAATAATAATGTTGATATTGTGCTTATCATTAAAAAGAAAATGCTAATCGATGGTCAGAGGCATATTAAACAATTTTCTGCTAGGCCAGCTAACCACTAACTATTATCAATCATATGAAAAGATTATTTCCTCCCCTGATATTTTAAAATCTGTGCACTGAGTATAGACTATTCTGTACCTTTTACACAGAGTGAATACTTTGGTTTGGATCTGGAATGCCCCCAGAAGCCTTGTGTGTTTGAATGTTGCAGAGTAGGTATGGAGCCATGTACTGGTAAGAGGTGAGCCTGATCAGAAGCGGCAGGATGCTGGTGCTTAACCCAGAGTGGGCTCATCATTGGGCTTGACCTGGAAGGAGATGTATTACCTCCTCCCTTGCTTGACCACGTGGGTTCCTGACTGCTATCCTGTGACAGCTTCTGTTCAGTAAGGTCTCTGCCAGTGCTTTCACCTTTGCTGGTCATCCATGACAAGACTGAGACTTTCTAAAAATGTGAGCTAAAATAAATCATTCTTCTCTTAAGATGTGGATGTCAGGTTCTCTGTCCCAGCAATGAGAAAGTAACTAAGATAGTCATATATATATATATATATATATATATATATATATATATATATATATATATATGTGTGTGTGTGTGTGTGTGTGTGTGTATCTACATACATACATACACACACACACACACACACACACATATGTGTGTGTGTGTGTGTGTGTGTGTGTGTGATCAACATTTCAGTATTGCTAATTTTTCAGTTTGCCTGTTGATCTAGGGGGAATATACAAAACTCTGTGCTCAGATTAATAAGTAAATTGTCTTTTAGAATCCACTTTGAATTACCATCAAACTTTTGAGTATTTGCACTTAACAATAAAATGCTATTCACAAAATAAATGCAAGTAATACGCATGGAATCAAAATGAACTGGATACTAAACTCTTTTTCAACTTGAAAGAATGTTCCATTATTCTGATCAAAATATTGCTTTAATAATAGTTTCTTTTATTTATCCAAGTCTGATTTTGAGCTTTGAAATAAAGGAACTTACTAAAAAATCACTTTTCTTTTTTTTACCAATTGGAGCTCTATTACTTCTCAAGTGAGAAAAACTGATAGTAATATTCACATATAGACATAATCATTAACAGACAATCTTGGCACTTACTTTGCCAATATGACAGCTAAAAGCCAGTTTCTTAAATCTAAATGAGTCTCTTCAACCATGTGCTCTTATAGTGATTAAAGAGAAGAATTTTTAGAAACAGGCAGATCAGAGACAGAAATATCAAAAGCCAAGGTTGATGTCAAATCAATCCCTAGGTTTAGTGGATTTTTGCTATATTTGGAATCAGCATTGATCTCAACTAGAAAGTGCTATGCTCGTGATGAAATCTAAACAATGTGCTTTTTATGTAATGGCATGTTTGATAAAATATAGCAAACTGTATCAAACTGCAAAATAAAACCTGCAGATAAATATAAACAAATATTTTCTTGTGTATTCTTTGCGTAGAAAATTGATTTTTTTCTCTCTATTGTCTGTCTGTAATTTATCCCTGAAATATCTACCTATCATTTTCTTGAAAATATGTTTTTCTTTTCCTCTTTAGCTCAAAAATTCTATAGATGATTTTTGTTTCACACTATGTATCAATAAATCTGTCTTTAAGCTACATTTAACAAGCCTAACATTCTGAACTTTGAGGTATAGTACCTTAATTTTGCTCCAAATTTATTAATGAATATATAAACCAAATTATCCCATACACAGTAGGTCTATTTTATAATAAAATGTTGAATATTTCACATCATTGTTAGAAAAATGTACTGAAAAGGAAAAGCAGAATTATTAAATTATATGTGTTCATTTCTGGAATGATTGAATAAATTAATGAATGAATTTATTTTATAGTACTGGCAACTGAACTCAGAACCTTCACACTGAGCTACATCTCTAGTCCATTTTTGCTGTTTATTTGAGGCAGAGTCACACCAGGTCACTACATTATCCAGGCTGGAATTGAATTTGTGATCCTCCTTCCTCAGTTTACCAGAGAGCTAGGATTATACCCATGTACCATCATATACATTTTAAAGTTGAAATTTATGGGTTGAACCCCTGTAAGTTGGGAACCATCTTATTTTTGAATAAATTCTGTCGTATTTTAGGCACATAGAAAAATAACATAAATGAGAAACAAGTTCATTTGCTCCAGATTCCATGACTATTTGATCAAGCTATGTAAAATGTTTTAGCCATTCCTTCAAGTGTATTGTATGCAATTGGATTTCGATCCAACAAGCCTGTCAGAGTTTGGTTATAGAAGCATGAAGAGTTTGCTGTTTGACAGAAAGGATGCTGGGAACACCGATTACATATTTTTATGCCAATTTCCAAAGGCAAAAAAATTACCCATTAAGTATTCTATTTTTTTGGCAAAGATTATTGGGGGACCAACAGATTGTTTTACATCTGTATTCTCAATCACCGAAATGCATTTTATTCTATTGTTATCAAATGCCAGATAATGAAAAGAACATGCGTGGAGTTGGGAAATAAGGAAGTTGTAATGATAATGCTCATGAAAATAAAAATATACATGTTTAGTCTATTAGTAAACAACTTTTACCTCTGTTTCTCATCTATCTAACAGTATAAGAATTGATTTTTGAATATAGAATTGATTTTTAGTAAATACAGTAGTTGCTAAAATTAACATGTTATAATAATTTTAATAAACTCTATTTTAACTTATTTTATATTACTGAAAGAGCTATTTATATGTGTCTATTTTGGGTAGAGGATATGCAAAATAAAACTACTAGCTGGACTCATTTTCATGTGCTAGTGTGCACACTCATTGAGTAAATGCAGTATAAAGAAAGAGAAACACACAAATGTATTGTTAGATAGTTTTGCAAGGCTCTGGAACTACTTAGGTATAACCATATATCTTTATTTCAGTACTAGTTAAGATTAAATAAATTTTTGCTTACATACATTAAAATATCCTGCTTTGGAAAGCTGTGGCAGAAAAGTAGCTCATTCTAAAACACTATTCCACTCCCCTTACTGAATCAGGATGTGATCAAAATATAGTGTGAATATTTAAATTAAAAACACTACAGTAAATGATATATTCCTTAATCCCTTTTAAAGTATTCTATCTGAAAAGAATCCATTAATCTTGCTACCTTTTGAAGCAGTTTTTCAAAGTCTCCTTCATTGCGTATCTTCATGTCAATGTCATGGCTGCCGCTTTGCCTTCAATCGATTTATGTTTCATGGGCATTTTGACTTTAGGGAAGAAACATAATCTGGAAAATTCCAGACTATATCATGTCATGTCACGTCACTGCCAGGTGGTCATGTCTCTACAAACTTGCTCTTGCTTTGGAGAGCACTCGATGCTACAGTCACCTTAGTTTTGATCACATCTTATTAAAAAAAGATATTCACAAAAGAAGACTTCCAGAGTTCTTTCCAAAAATGTAAGGAATGATGGGATAAGTGTGATTGAAGCAAGGGAGTGTATTGAGTAGGGCTGATGGCAATGTGTCTTTTACCATTACAAAAAAAAGGAACATTCACCATATATTTGGGTCACACGTTGCATTTGCACTCATTCCAGAACAATCATATCTCTACCAGACTTATGTGTAAAAATTAGCATTAGATGAATGAAGTTCTGCCTCAGGTGGAGCAGTTTGCAAGATCCAAACATCTTGTAGTTATGTTGTCCATGTGACAATTCGGTACAGTATTTCATCACACTATTTTTAGAAAAGTTATTTAGTAGTTAAAGTCATTTCAAACATCTTCAAAAAAGATAATGAAAAAAATCAAAGCTGTAGTAAAACCTTGACATAGCGTCTTAGTTACTGTTTAATTGTTGTGACTCAAGACCAGGCATTCACAAAGTAGAGGAGGAATAAAGTTTATTTCAGCTCTTAGTTTCAGAAGGTCATGGTCCACTCAGGGGCGGCTGGCAACAGTGGAAGTACATGGCAGAGGCAGAGGTAGAGGTAGCTCCTCACGACATTTCCAAGGCAAGGCAAGGGAGGTAAGAAGCACCTTACATATCCTTACAGACGTTTCCCAGTGATCCACTCCTGGCCTAGATTCAGTGTTTCAGATGTAGAAAGTGTGGTAAGCCCCCACTATATGCTTAGAATTCATTCTACATGCCTGGAATTCATCCCCCTCGACCAGGCCCCAATATCCCAACAGCACATGGTCCCATAGACAATCCATAGCATCCAAATATATGAGACTTTTGGGGAACATTCCAGATCCAAACCACAATACATAGTAATTTTGCAGATCTGGGGGCCCTAAGAGTGTTAATATAGTTTCTGAATCCAGTTTGGATTACTAGGAATAATCTTATTCCTTGTGGTGTGGTTTTGAAAAATTAAACTTTGCATTGCACACATATAAGGAGTCATTTCAAGAAGCAAAATGGTTTTTACAGTGAAAATGAAAAGACAGTCATATTCATAGAAACAACAGCAATGAATCAATATCAGAATTATGTGGTATTTGGAGAGCAGGTTATGAAAATTAGATCATTGGTGATTCAAGTACTGTAAATGATAATATAAAAATTGAGAAAGGAACATGAAAAAGACACCTGCATATTTTCCCATCCTCTTTGAGCAGCATCGTGAATGTACGATTTGTGAAATTTAGCAAAAGAACAGAAATCTTAAGACAAACTCAATTTTGATTATGAAATGAGAGTTCAGGATTCAA